>JAIPRK010000746.1:24240-140524 GCA_025469195.1 Chaitophorus viminalis | reverse complement strand
CCCGATGTAGGGCGGGCGGACGAAAAGCACGTGACCACGGCTCGGGGTCGCACAGCGAAAGAGATCGGACGGGCGACAAACACACCACGATTCGCACTGCGATAAACGGACGGGCGAAAAGCACGTGGTTCGTGGACGAGCAGGGCTCAAGTCGCACGAGGTGAGCGTACCAGCGACAACGGTCGCTAAAACAAATGTCGTATCGCGACACGGACGATCGAGACGATACGATGGTATAACGCCGGAGCTCGGATGATGCTCGACGTAAAACAAAACAAAAAAAAATGGCGTATGCAAACGGCGACGACGCACCGGGTCGTGAACCAAAAAAAAAGGAAGAATGCCAAGACGGCGGAAAAATACCAAGACGACGGAACAACGACGACAAAAAAAAAAAGGCCGCGGCGGGCGTCGTCGACCAACGGCTAGACCGCGTCAGCACCCGTCCCCTCCTCATAGTACAAAGTTCGGTTCGCCTAGACTTCGTCGGCGGAGCAACAGGGTGACAACATTTGCAACGAATTCGGATCGCATGCAGCGCGCCGAATTTGAAACTGGTTGTGTATCCAACAATTATAATGGTAACATTTTTATATATTTTTTCGATGCTTTCAAATCCACCATTAAATATTTTTATTTGATCGTTAGCTAGGTGACCGTTTCGTTTTTAAGTATGTTCGAGTTTTAAAACGATATCCGCACGCCTGTTAATTTGAATGCTTAATAACAGATTATATGTTATTAGTGGCTGATTTAAGGGGGGCGAAGGGCCTGGACCCCCTTGGTAGTTATATTACGTATGAATTTCTTAAGTGTTTATTTGGAACTTAACATCAAATCCTACGTATTATGCTTACAAAATTATGATAAACAATTTTGGGTCCCCTCCAAAAAAAAAAAAAAATCCTAGATCCGCGCTACTGCATGTTTTGTAAATAAAGTAAAAATAAAAATATGTTGTGTAATATTTTGCTTATGCATCCGAAGGGTGCAAATTAGTGATGAGTAACACGGCACTTCATATAGGCAATTCTGGTACGTTCATGACGACACTTTTTCTTTGCCTCATTACTCCTTATTCACATGAGACATAACACGGCTGGTGACCACGGCAACGGTGTAAAATTTGTTTTAGAATAATATACTGACGTGTAAAATGCAAATTGCTCATTTTATAATTTTCCTGTAGATACATCTCAGTTTTCTACGATTATTGTTTGCAAAAAGATTTATACAAGTTCTGAAACACGGATAAAAAATTGTGTTGGGTGACAAATAATAGGGAAAGATTTAAACAATTTATTTGGAAAAAATAATTTTTTTAAAAAAAATAATCACAAGCAATGCTATTAAAACCACAATTAAAACAAGTTTTTTCGATAAAGTTTTTTTTTTTAAAAAAATGATAACATTTGTGATTGAGGAAAATCTTTTTTGCCCGGCTCGGTTTTTAATTACATTAAATTTGTTTTTTTTTTGGTAGTTTCATCGTTAAATTGTTCACTCATAATTTTCGAAGGATATTACGTCGTGTTATTATAATACACCCGATGCATGTAGATTCTTTTTTTAGTTCACACTTCTTATCATAGGTACGATTTTACTTTCCTACACAATTATAAATGATTTTCTGGACAATTGAGTACGATATTAATTCTGAAATTATTATACTATTATTATTATAACCCTCAAGTATATTCTATACCATTACAATGAAATTTTACCATAATGAATCACGTACGTTTGAGTACAAATTTAGAGTATTTCGATTTTCGATATCTAAAGTAGTTTGACGGTTGAAATGTGTGTCACTTTCGTGACACATCACCATGTACTATATGCACTATAAAAAGGTGTGAAATTCATATACACGATTTCTTAAGTTTTAGTGAAGGGGGAGATGTTCTTTTAATAATTTAATGAGAATATTGCAATAGTTGATGATACATGGATTTTTTAATAAAACCATCGTGTATTTTTTGCAATGTATGTAGAAATAGGGTTAGTAATCTAATTATGTTAAAAGACAATATTATTCAACATAACAAATTATGGACATTTTAATTGCTTTTGGAAAAACTTTTATTTCTAATTTTAAAAATGTTATTGAATTTGTGACTGATGTTCTGACTGATGCGTTCTGTTTTTTTTTTTAATTCATTTATTTTTTTTCGATTTCTGTACGTTCTGTGTTGTTTTTTTTTTTATAATTGTCTGATTTGTGCATATTTTATAAAACATGAAATATATTAAATCAATGTTTTTTACAACAAATACCCCGAAAGAATGTTTTCGAAAAAAATCACTGCGCATGTAAAACCAATTTCTTCTCGGTATTTGAAATAATGAATACGAACGTATAATAAAAGTATTTTTTCTTATGTCGATTTAAATTGACATTTTTCTTCGTTCCAGTTGTTCTATAGTGTCTGACGTATTTGAAATGTTTAGCCAAGCGATGGAACTATATTGCATTTACGATAATATAAATTTGGTTAAGACTTGGAAAAGTTATTTTTTTTAAAGAAAGCATTTTTATAGGAGCGTGCACATTATTGCATCGAAGATTGAATACAAAAATTTTAAACTTCATCTCAATCGCTATTCTAGTAATCTCTTTATATATTTATCGATACTTGTAAAAAATAGCGCAAGACACGGGATTGTTCATATGTTGATAGTTATATTAAATATCGCCGTTTGTCGTTATTTTATAAGTAAGGAAGTACAAAATCTATCACGTCGCAACAGTTATATAAGTGTGTTTTTATTAAAAATATATTGGGTAACATTAGATACCGCAATAGTCAACAGTTTAGATGCATAATTTATACTAACTAAGTTTAAACATAAAAATCGACAAAATTATTCAAAAATAGATTTTAAGTATACATAATTACATAATAATATTATCAACAAATTATATTTGTAATCAATAGTTTCTTTAGTCAGCGATTATATTAGTAGACATCAAATAACACAAATATGTTTTATGACAATTTTGCAAGAGTTATGGTTATTGAAAGAGAGAAGGCTGAAGAATAAGAATCATACGATATATATATATAAGTATTCATTTATTATATTTCGAGAAATAAGACTGAATATAATAGTTAATTAATATGTTTACTTAATATATCTGAGTATAACTACATTTTATGGACAAGATTAGCATTTTATTTACTACGTTTACAAATATCCTTTGATTTGCTTATTTTTTCGAGCTAAACATTTTAAGATTTTAAACAAAAACGTCGTCGTGTAAGTATACTGATGGTTGAATGTACGTGATTACAGAGTTCGTAAAAAAGCACCGATGTTTTATTGTTTTTTTACGGACACGTACATCAAATTGTCGTAGAGATGATGTTCTATACAGTATTTTTAAATCAAAGAAAGTATTAATTGTTTCGTATTTTATTCACTTTGTGATTCAAATCCACGTTATTTTTGCGCATCCATTTTAGAAAACACGTTACAGTAAGTGCATTACATATAGAATGCCAATCCGAGTTGTGCGTCGATTAAATCTCACCAAAGAGTGTGTACTTTTATCGAGCCGCTGTATACTTTAGAGGCATCTCTGTGCGTGATCACCATGATAAGAATATATTATTCCTATCTGTGTTCCACCCTCCGTGACACCGCCATGTTTCCAAAAACCATGAACAACACAACAATATTGTTAATGGTAAAGTTTGAGTACAAAAAAAAAAAAAATCGTTATTTTTTGAGTACTTATTGGTTCTGTCAATACAGGTGACGAGCGAAGTACAAAGGTCTTGCGTTTTTATTATATCATATACCTTTTGCGATACAAATATTCTACACATACTCACTTACACTCAATTGTTATATTGAAGTATAAAGCAACCGTAAGTAAAAATATTTTACAATGCCGAGTGCCTGAGTTCTTTTGCCATGGCTTCATTAATTTTAAAAATGTTAAGGAAAAACATCGTTTGATTGTATTATTTTAGAAATATATTATATAACTTATTAATTATGGCTATTAAACGATATGTTATTGTTAAGATGCTGTGGAATTTAACAATTACCGATCAACTCGTGGTCTAATTCGGTTGAACTGTACGTAGTGTTGGACATAGCGTTGGACAAGGGCGTTGGATATGTCGTTTATAATTGGACATAGTTTTCAAATATGATACCCGTGCATTATATATATATATATAACGTAAAAATATGAAATATATTCAGTTTTGATACTTATATCGAACATAGGATTGAAAGTTTTCTATCCTTTATCTCTGGTCAAAGATGAAAATAAATATTATTTAGGGTCGTCTAGATTAATATGTTCATTTTGTTCACTGCAGTCGTCGCATATCACTGAATATATGATGGAAAAATAAAAAACCGTGTCTGTAAACGCGATTTACGCGACCAAGGGGAAAATGTAGAACGCGTACCTAAAGTATTTATCATACCTCCCCTTCTCCTCTCGTACACTACTAACATGTGTAAACCGTGTAATGGCCATGTATGTTATATAATAATATGTTCCAATGCCATCGTGATCGCGCGCCAAGAGACCGTAATTAACCGGTCGGACGAAAAATTTAAACTTCAACACCTTTTGCGTTCCAGATTTAACAACAACAACACATACACATACAAACTATGTTCCATTATTAATTCACTTGCACATGTACGTGAGATGATGGTGCATAATAATGTAATGATATGTACTTACTAGCATCGCTGTAAAACAAACTTCAGCATGCAAACGAGAGTGTATAATCTATACCCATGACATATTTTGAAAGCATGTTCACCACTCTTTTAGGCCTAAACTATTTTTTTTTGAAATTTTTTTTGAAATTCTGATGTGTAGATATACTACAAGACCTTAGTACTATCTATTATATTGATTTTTTGTACATTTTAAGCAGTATCCTATGCGGTAACATCAATAATTTTTCATCAAACACTAAGCACTGTTAAAGTTGATGGACCAATTCTCTGTGAATGATTAAAATTTATTCATGAAGAACTTGGCATAGTTCATTCTTTCTCTGATCCGTGCACCAAAATCGTTCTAAGTGCATGATATAATATATGCTGTATGATGTTATTTGCCATTTTATTTAATCACTATTGACTCTGCTTCCATATAACGAGGATAATTTTATATATAGCACACATATAAATTTATCATTCACCAGAATTTGAAAAAATGCATAATTTAAGCAAAAAAGTAATGGTTAGCACTTTAGCACTCTCACTTTGTACTCGTATGGGTGTATGACGTGTGTGTGTGTGTGTGTGTGTGTGTGTGTGTGTGCAAAATGATTTACGTACAGATGCGAGCGTGCGCATGGTTAACCAACAACCCTAAATATATATTTGAGAAGGAAACGAATATATTATAACAATTATCAATGCTCTCAAAACGTTTATTTTTTAATGAGCCGTCGTTTTACGTGTGTGTGTATGTTACGTATTTACTACCTTTGGTTCGGTAAAGTTTTAGTGAGCCGGCAGTACTGAGGTTATGATGATGTAAAAGCGTGTGCGAATATGGTTACTAATGAAGGCCGTGGATGATTATAATTATAATAATAATTATTATAATTATTATTATTATTACTTGTGATTATTATTATTATAATAGACAACTCGCGCGCAGTTAGTGTGTATATTAGTGCAAAAAATGTACACAAGTCGGTCGTTTGTACGTTTCTGTGACGGCGCTGGCAGCAGACAGTCATGAGTAGTTTAAAATTTTAAATCGTGTATTTATTTTAGCTCTGTACGCGTAAACAACAAAGTAGTGGTAGATGAAAGATGAAACACGCGCTATTGTGGTCGAAAGCTGAGCGTTAGAATTTGTCTCGTGAAAAAACTACACGTGCAACGATGTCATGATGATTGTCGTGATAATATTGTGTGTGTAATGATCAGGAAATTAAAATATTCATAAAACAAGAGGATGTGCATGACGCACGTGCTCGAAGTACGAATGGAGTCTGGGACGCGTTTAAGCTTAAAAAACATTATGATTATTATTAGAGAAAACGCGATTTTCCTCGAGGGAAAACAGGTACGACGTTTTTTTTTTTCAAACATTTTAATACAGCCGAACGGTTTAAGAGGAAAATAAATGTATGTCAGCAAAACGGAATAACGATAAAACAAAGTTTAACACCGGCGCTCACCACCATGAAACGTATTTATTCGCTCGGTTGTTTTAAAATAAAACATTTAAGATGAAATATACCGTCACGACGCTACCCTTCTCAACACAGGTCTTATGTATAAGGCGGAAGAAAAAATTGTGTTTTATACCTCTCGTAGACTGCTATTTGCACGTCGCGGTGTTTATGGTTAATTTCCGTTCGACCTCTCTATAATACCACATAATACGGCTGATGGTGGTATACAGTGGTCGCACTACACTTTATTATAATATTATTATGTACTGAAAATAATCAGTTCGTTTTGATCTTTGGATCATAAAATATAATATAATGTTACTCTGTTATATTTCAAACAATAATATAACGTTCGGTGAATGAAAACGGTAACCGAATACGATGATAAAATAACGCTATGAGATAAACATTGACGGCGGATCATATTTTTTGTTTTTTTTTTTCAACGACGCACGTAAAATTTTACGAAGATGTTACATCTATGAAAGTGAGTACAGAGTGAACATACTAACGGACGTAAAAATAAAAAACTTAATAAAAAAAAAAATCAATTTTCAAAAAGTAATTTACGTGTTTTATGTAAAACGTGTTCGATTATATTACACGATAAAATACGTATAAAAAACGGAACCACTCTCGAAACACCGATGGTATATCTACCTGAAAACTTTCATTATCGTTAGGTACGATTTCAGTTTTCAATTAACCTTCTCAAAAATATGCCATAAAGTCAAAACAAAATCATTTGAACTGTATGCAAATATTACCTACGTTTGAAATTTGAACGAAATATCGAAACGAGTTTATAATATAATAATTAACCAAGACGCCAAGGGCCAAGGTATTATAAAAATGTGCTGAACTTTGATAACTCAAATAAAATTAACTTTTCGAATAGCACGCATCAAAACACAACTAATTTTGATATTTTGACATGTTACGTAACTGCGGATATAACGCAACTAACGTAAAATGAATACCTACTTGCAATTCTTAACTATATAAAATGCACAAATCGTTAAGATCATCAATTAACAATCATTGTTAATTGATCACATTTCGCAAATTAAGTGCTTATAAAATCGTTGAATCGTAAACTATGATGTGAAGAGTTTTTTTTTTAGATTTCAAGCTGAACGAGAAACTTATTGGTTTTACAAAATATACTTTTTTTCTTTCTAGAACATGATGAGTTTTAAAGTTTCCCCGGTTTAGACTTCAGACTCGTAGGGAATTATATTGGTTATTGCCTGGGTAGACTCATGCATATTATTTGCATAATATTCTATTTCAACTTAACAATTCAAATAGTTGTTTAATTAGCGTATGAGACTTTGTTTTAGAATTATTATGTATAATTTTAAAAATGTTGGTTTATTTAATAGATATTATTATTGTTATTTTTATATATGATGTATGATATGCAAATAGTAAAATCTTAAAAAAAAAAAATGGATAAAAAGTAGAAAAATCTATGTATAAAATTGAGTATGCCGATTATCAAGTATATATAAAATTATATATTTCAGCGTATGAGATTTATGAGTTGTGGTTATCAACTATTTTCTATCTATACGGATAACTGAGAAGTGGGAAACTATATGAATTATATGAATACAATACTACATATAAAGTTATAAATTTCAAATGCAATGTTTACGAATTTCACCGCTTATTGTCTGTCCGGCTTCAGTTTTTAACTATTCTTTCATTCTATCAAGGATCGGAATAGGTTAAGCTCTACACAAAACCTTGTTTTGTTTATTAAACTAACAATTGTTTTCCTTTCTTTGGGTATAAACCAAAATTTTAAGCACACGTTTTAACCATTAACATACTTTGACTATATTCTAAGCAAATGATTAGGTAATTAATTCGTGCTAGTGGTCTTACAAGTACTGTATTGTTCGTTCCGGTAAACACTGTACAATACGTTTCTGAGCATATACAATTCATTAAAATGATGAAACATTTAATCTCGTATAGTTGACTACGGTTGCGGGTTTTCGCTTTGATCATGTTTCGTAAATAAAACAATAACTATAAGTATAGCAATTCAAATGATTACACACACACACACACACATATATATATATATATATATATATATATATTACTTACATACGTGTACTCGAATATTAGTTTACGGTCACAAAACGTGTATATGTATAATACGTTTAATTATAAATTCATATAATAAGTGGTTATCCTCGAAAAATGTACTTCACACGAAACTACTTCTAGCTCATAATAATTATTCAAAAAAGACAACGCGCGCGCACACACACACGTTTCGACGTTGTCCTCGTCGTCGGGCATCGTTGTGATAGCGGCAGAAGAGTGCAATGAAAAGCGAGTTTCTACATACATATATATATATACACATTTTAAAGTGTACATTATATAGGCATTTAATTTTTTAATAAACAGTTCTTTTTTTTATCTCAACTTGAATCGAAAAATTGTATCGTTACGTGCGCACCGTAACCCAAAATCGGCACCCGATCAAGGTTATTATCATCGGACCATTCCGTTGGTTCGAGCGGCCGATTGTAATTACATACCTAATCATTATAAATGTGTATAGGCGTTTAATATACCAGTGCTTTTTCAAGTCACCAAAGTAAACCAAGTAAACCAAAAACTGCAAATCGCAAGCTTATTATGTACATACTACATACTTTATTGTTGAACATTTCTTAAAATCTCCATTAACTATACATGTATATGTAATGGACGACCCGCGCACCAGAGCGTTTCGATTCGTTGCGGGACTTATGTAATCCCGAGTTTTGATAATATTGCTAAATATTATTCATCTTAGAACTGTAATACCGGTGGACTGCAGCTTATACGTAAAACCACACACGCATAGAAAAACATATAAATACCGTGTGAATGTGTTACATATTTTACGATCCAAACGCGTATATCAGTGTTCATTTCTTTTATATAAGTGGTCCATTTCACACACCTTTATATATACATCTATAACTATTTTTATAGTGTGTGTGAGTGTGTGTGTGTGTGTGTGTGTGTGTGTGTGTGTGTGTGTGTGTGTGTGTGTGTGTGTGTGTGTGTGTGTGTGTGTGTGTGTGTGTGTGTGTGTGTGTGTGTGTGTGTGTGTGTGTGTGTGTGTGTGTATGTGTGTGTGTGTGTGTACTTGTGCGGCGTGCGCTGACGTACCCGGATCCATGCGGTTGTCCTGTAGGGATCAGGAGCGCAAGGACAACGAGGACGTGAAGGGTGAATGAGTTGGAAATGCTGTCAGATCAATATCGCGTGTTATATTAATCCTGCCTCGCACTGTCCGTCCTTGCATCGTCTCTCATCGTCCTCACCACTCGGAATTCAAATTATTATTATTATACCTAGTTGCTATATTGTATACCTTTTCCTCGTAATACTACTCTGCCTCTTTCACCATCGCTCTTTACCCTTCTCTCTCTCTCTTACTCTCTCTTTCCCTCACACACATATACACATATACACACTATCTTTCCGTTTCTCTTTCGTTCTACTCTCTGCTCGCCTCTACACTTTGACCAAATTTGCTCGCAGCTATAAGGTAAAATACGTATAGCTATTTATAGTATAGTGTATAGTACGATAACTTCACCATCCTTGTCCAGAACAGGATATAATAATAATAATAATAATAATAATAATAATAATAATAATAATAATAATAATAATAATAATAATAATAATAATAATAATAATAATATATACATAAATATAATAGGTATTATATTAAACGGAATAAGTACTAGCCGAGATATAAACCTCCACGGACGGGTGATTACATAACGGTCTGTCGTCGGTTTTATCGTACTATATACGCACCTGTATTCATATACGAGTACAATATAATATTATATTTAAAGTTGTCTGTATACGAGTATATATAATTACATGGTTCATAATATGAACTTCATATACGAGTATATCTGCTACGTGTGTATTATATGCTGTAATGAAAATTGTTTTTCGATTCGCGATTGTAAAGCCCGGTCCACGTACTGAGGAAACATATAAAAAACAGATTTTTATTTCGAAGTATGTTGACATAAAAAAGTTTCTACATATATCCAGAAGTTTTTGTTTAACGTTTCATCAATATTTTCAACGAGCAACAAAAATGTCTCATTGTTTTCACCGCTTTCAATCAAAACATGTTACTACAAAACAATATAAAAACAATATAATTAATTGGCAAACAGCGGAAACATACTAAATGTAGCTAAAATGTTATTAGTGTAAACCATTTGTTTATCAATGTTGCTGTGTTTTGTTGCCTAAATGATTACGCTATGTTTCCAATGATACATTTTGTTTTCACTTGTTACAGAACAATAAGAAATTATAGACAATTATTAAGTGTCGTTCTATGTTACCTTAATATGGACGACTACGACGCGGAAAAACTAAAACTGTTACTATCAGAGATAACAACAATATAATTATAATTATCGATATAATCAATGGAATTAAAAGGACGGTTGCCTTTGGATTTGCCTTGCTTACTATAATGCCGAAAACAAGTATTGATTCTAAAAAATCCGTTTTAAGTATTACCTTTGTAAATTTGTTCTTTTGTACTTTTGTAAATTTGAACGTTACAAATTTGAAAATACAAATAATCTTTTTATTCAACAAGTACCTTTTTTAATTATTCAAGTTACACCGCGTATTTTGTTTAATTTCTGTTTCATATAAATATTACAAGAATCTTGCAGTCTACAGCGTGCGTATTTTAAATAGTTTATACAATATATTCGTGTATATAGTAACAGCTGTGTCCCGATGAAAATATGTGCACCAACGGAAATATTGAAAAATATATCATATTACATTCTAGTTGATGCGCACTATAATGATAATGTTTCAAAGCTCACACATCGTGCTCCGTCTTGCAAATTGAATGAAAAACACACTGCATATATTTTGGATATAATAATTTTATATAATGACGAAAACAAGTCTGCGAAAAACTTCAGATTGGAAACGTCAGACATATAATTTAATACTTAGATTTGAATACGCAGCTCAGATTCAGTTTTGTGGACGTTCTGGAGATTACAATATATCTTTAACTAAAAGTTGATTCTGTTTGATTTTATCGCGAGAAAAAAAAATCTGTACGTATTGTATGAAAATAATTGAAACGCATCAATGCGATGATGAAAAACGCAATTATTGGGTTTCGTCTAAGCCCGTACGTGCGCCAAACGAAAGGCTAAACATGCGTGTTTATTACGGCATCGGTAAACAGATATATTTTCTGAACTCGTTTTAAAAATCATACAACGCGTTACTACGATAAGCATCTGTTTTACATACAGTGGCAAGTCGTTCTTTTACTATCCGCGTGTTGCGTTTGTTCACAAATATGTATAATTACCGAAAAAGACAACGCCCGAGTTTTGTTTTTTTTCACCAACCGAGCTTGCGTGATCGACTTGAGTTTTTAATATAACACACCCGTCGTCGCCACGTCGGTCGAACTGTCGAACACAATTATGTACAAAACGAGTATCGTATTCGGCCGTCATCTCTTCCGACGACGGCGAATGACACAATCACGATGTACATTTCACTGCTGTACGCACGCTTGTACGGACACTGGGCAAACACAGGATATAATACGTTTCGACGGGAGTTTTTGAAAAAAATGTAAAATGTAATCATCATATTTTGTAAATCGGGTGGATAATTTATTTCTGAATTTTCCCTGGTATTTCGGAGTAAGAGATCTTCCATTCCCATCAATGATCAATCCCTGTGTTTATTATTATTATTATTATTATTATTATTGATACTATTATTTATTCATTACCGTTGACGTTTCGATGACACGAAACGTTAATAAATCAAATAGAGCCGACGGCGACGACAAAGACGACGATGTTGATGGTACTGTGTCAGTCGACGACATCAAAAGAAAAAACGGGGACACGCGATGTCGCGCCGGCCGGGTTCCATGAATGCCAAGTCCGAATAAGCGATACCCGATGAGATTTAAAACCTGGATAAACAGTATTCCAACGCTGAGGTATATATGTTCAAACTTGTTCATCCAATGTGTTTTCACAGTACGTTGATGGTTCCCGACAAAATATTAAAAATTGTCATCTCTTATAATAATATGTACGTATATACGTAAGCATTATGAACTTTAGGGCTTATAAGACGACATGCAGGGTCTGTCATGTCTGTAAGATGTCTGTTAATATTATATACTTCTCTTATAAGATCGATTGTAGAGTATGGCTCTGTTGTATGGTCACCGAGGACTAAATGTGACATAAATCAAATAGAACGTGTTCTTGAATATGGTTTCTCGATCTATAGGAATTATTCATGAACCTCATGACTATAAACCAGTCTTAACAGCGCTCAATTTATGCACCTCGAGTGAAAGGAGAAATATGAGTGATATTAAATTTTTAAATGATTTAGTTTCTGGTGTAATTTACTCCCCTTGCTTGTTAGCCAGAATAGGTTTTCGTATTCCAGGAATAATCCGCTCACGAGACACTTACTATCTCGCTCCGGTGACAAGAAATTATTTAGATGATGATCCTCTAAGGAGAGCTATGTCTTTAGTTAATAGTCGAACTAGTTAAAATTATTGTAATTTAGTTTTTGTTTTCCATTATAGTTAACATTCTGGAGCCTACTATTATGTATAATTTTGTATAATTAAATTTATAGATACAATATATAATTGTATATATATATAAATATGTTATTATGTATACTTCATTAATATGCATCATATTGTAAAAGCCGTATGGCGTTTATTATTAAAAATAAAATAAAATAAAATAAAATATAAATAAATTAGTTTGCTTATTTATCGATTTTAGGAAAAAAAAGGGAAAAAATATTGAATGTTTTATCAATCCGTTATAGTTTTCATGATCATATTATAATCGTTATTTCCCGGTTCTTTGACACAACTCCCCTTACCAAGTCTCACACCGCCGTGCCTGGGAGACATAACGAATAATCTAAATACCTTTGATCTAACGAATTCTTCACGTCCCACTCCATAGCTCACAACCGAGAGCACAACCGTTTTCGGCCAAAATTAAAAAAAGTAATACGCTAATGATGGTGGTCACCGATTTAAACTTTAAAAATAAATAAAAAGACGATTAAAAATGTTTATCAAATGTATGATGATTCATCAGAGAAAAAAGCAAATACACATTATGATTCTGTTCAACAACAATTTATTGTTATACAATCATCTTTATCATTAGGTATTTTAAAAGTTTTAACTATGATGACGTAATACACTACGGTCGAATGAATGTATACGGGACATTACTATACAGGATGACCGAAAAGATAAAAAAAAGGTTTGTTTTGGTCGAAAAAGTCCAGTTATTTACGGGTGGAACTGGACTCGTAGACGGCCAATCCGGTACGTAATAAAACCGTATACGTGTATACTTCGCGGCGTTGTGCTTATTTATTTTTTTCAATTTTATTTATTGCGTGTTCATTAATTCGGTGACTTATTATAATTATATTATATCGCGTTGTCGTAATAGTTGAGTATAAAATGTGAGTAGGTCGAGTAAAATAAACGACGGTTCGTCTCCGGAGTCGGATCGCGATACCTGAATTCATTCTTTTCTTGTACCTATAGTGTACGTCGTCGTTGTCGTCGTACGGTCGCGAAAATGTCGTAATACAGGAAATCGCGCGGTCTTATACGCCGCACGTGCGTTGATCGTATTTCCGTCCTAAAAATAAACACCATCGTATCTACGTAGCGGTGCGTAAGGTATATTATGGTGAGCCGTTTCGCATAACCGAGTCGCGTACAATATTGTAATCAATACTGTTCGGTGAGTGGGTATACTGCAGTATTTGTTTGAAATTTAAAACCGCAAACGTTTCGACACACGTCGAAATTGATTGATATCTCGCTGCGCGCTTACGTTTATAAATAATTCAAAACCAACGCTCAAACGTGTATAAACTATAATTTATACATATATGTAATACGTGTGGGATGTGTGTATTATAATTAATAACAATATCAATAATGATTATTATATTACGTATACTTCTACAATGCACGTACATTCCGTGACGGATATTTTCGAAAAACTAAACCATTAATATTGCTGTAGACAACTGGCGAAAGTGATCAAGTAAGTCTTTATAATATTATTATGATCGTTTTACACCGTCGCCGTTATAATATATTCGTACACAGTCAGAAAGACTGCGATCGACCACAGCGACGATGATAACGCGTGTACATATTTAATTTTACAGGAATATGTAATACAATATCACTGATGATGTATGAACAACCAATAACCATATAGTTAGTATAATCATTAGGTATCACAATGTATATTATATACACAATATTATTATGTATGTAATAGGACCTGGCCCGTTTAAAACTTAAATAAATAAATAATATTAATTTTATGTTGTTTCCATTGCTTTATGCGCATTATTGTCTTGTACTTTTTTATTTTTTCTCTTCGTTCAGTTTTCCTTTACTCAAATGTTTGTATTCTTTGTTTTATCAATCGTAATCTTCATAATTTTTCTTCTATTTTTTTTTTTATTTCAGAACTTCTAGAAATAACTATTATAATCTTCATAATCATGTTGTACAGACCATGTCCTAAATGTACATAATTCGCATATAATAACTCTTGGGTCCCCCCCCCCAAGAGTTCTCTCGGTGCGAAGCTTAGTATTCAATGTATAAAATTCAAATAAATAAATTGTTATTATAATATTATATAATATTTATGTGTGTGCGTTTACAGGGTGTTGGTTCGTGGATATATTATATTATATATAATAATTTGTAGTCCTGTAGAATAAGGAAACGGGTGATATAATAGTGTTCTGTGCTTATTGGAAGTTTTTTCGAGATGCAATATTTTATAGTTCCATAAACTTTTATTTTTTACGTAAAACATTTTCTTTGGCATATTTTCAGTTTTGAAAAAATACCGTCAACTTTCGAATGACAACACGTCATCAAAAATTATTATGATGCCTTAAAGGAAATCTCCTGTCATTTCGATATTTTTTATTATTCTTCAAGAAATGATAGTATAGTTTTTTTTGAACATATTCATATGGGACCCCAAGTGATAGATATGTACCTACATGATAGGTTTATAAATTAAAATATGCAACATGATGTACATGGATAATTCGTAGAATAAAGAAATACTGCAGTAATTGACTATAATAATACATAATGGTTAATTAGTTACAATTTATAACCGTTTTTATATTTCAAAGCACACGAGAGGAAGGGCTAACTGGTTTTTTTTTTTTGTAAAAAATGATTTTATGCCCTCCTTCCGAGCAGTTCAAGCTTCAAATAATTATTTGTTACTCATAAGCAACAGTCGATCGTCTCCACGATGTATTTTTTATTGATGTTTGATGTTGTGAGTTTGAAAACTTAATTAATCTGTTCGAAAAATTGTGCAAGGAAAAAATGTATACTGTAATGACGTGTAAACAACTATCGCATAAAGAATATATAAAGGAAAACAAATCACAGTTATCTTTCCCACATTTGACATTGCATGATGCGAGAATGTAGAAACGTATAATCTGTACATAATGTATACGCATTCTCATTATTATTATAATACATGTACATTTATCGTATACGGTGCGGCGGCGGCTGATGTATTATTTATTATATATTTTATATTGTTGCCGCGTTGTTGTTGTTGTTGTTATGGTTGTTGTTCGAGAACAAATTATGCGTAAGCAAAATCATTAAGGGAGTGGGCATATAGTGGTGAGCGCCTCTGTTAAATTCTCGACCGCACGTCGACGGCCGCGGCTAATAAGATATGATTAATGACGTGCGCGTGAGCCGTAGTTTTTCCGCTAATCCGTTCTCGCGCTCACGCAGTATTATAATATACACGGCCGGGCCTTTCTCTCTCCAGCAGACGTGAAAATTATTATCGTCGTCACAATTTGTGCGGTGTTACGGTAATTTTTCTAGACAAACAATCTTCAAACTTCGCGTCCCCACAATCCGTCTGTGAATGAATACAGCAGTCCGGATAATTAGCATATTATAATATAGTCAACTAAACTACATATATAATATGTATTATTATTTAAACGCGTTTGTCATATTGTAACAGAGCGAAGCGCGCGCATAATCAATACAGACACCGCTGTGACATAATTTATCTAAATTTCGATGATCACCACCATCGCCCAAGCCTTTGACTGTATACACCACCCAAATGTGTCGATAATACAGGTTTTAAATAATCGGTGACGAGATGAAAAAGCCCCGAACGGAAGTCATTCTTTCTGCCGTCGGCTGTCGAGCTGTCGAAGTGGATTATCACTAAGATTCACCAAGTCTTCTTCTTCTTCTTTTTTTCTAATTTAGTTTCATACAATGAAATGCTGGGCCTCTATGAGATAACTCGTGTGGGAGAGACTCAGGAGTTCTTACATTAATATGCTTTGACATTTTCTAAAACTATTATGCATGTTCGCTTATAGAATCTTCTTGGAGAACAAATACCAGCAGGTGGCCAAATAATGAATAGATTTGGAACAATGAATTGCGAACAATTGTAAAAATAAAAAAATGGTGAATAAAAACAAACAAGAATAATCTAATGAAAGGTAAATAAATACAGAATTTTCTTTTTACTTAAACAATTCATTGAATATATTTTTATTGAACTATTGCCCAACTCTGATGTTAATTACAGTAAGATTAGTTTTAATTATATTATCGAGTAAATATTTCGTGTAGTCTTAATATTTGTCTATGGCCAGACTGTGTTTTCTCAACAGAAATCATTATTTTCGAACTAATTAGGTATTTAAATTATTTAGTCATAAAATCAATTAAACGTAGGCTATAATTTATACTAAGAATAAAAGTAAAAACTGTAAAAAAAAATATTGAAACAAGTGGATATCGATTAGTCCGTATAATAAATCAAACCAACTAATGGTTTAGGTTATTAATCTAAATTATTCTTTTACAAATACACTGCGCAGACGATAATGCGGGTTTACTCTTTTAAGTTTTATTGAACATAATTAATTGATTTCGGATACGCGACTGATTATGTTTATTAACAATATAATATATAGCCTATCTTTGTACGAGAGTAGACATAAATATTTTAAACTTACCTTTCACGGATATAATATTATAATTACGACCACGTCGGTAAAAAATAAAACGACTTTGAAAAACGAATTTAAGACATCATGCGATGTATTATTATTAAAAACTAAATTAACCATAAAATGCATGATGATAGTCTGCCCAAAATGTACATACAGTCAATGACTTTTCATGAATTCATTATTTTTCATCTTTAAAATAATAAAATTGTATGTCACATATTTTTGCCATACTTGGGAATTAAAGTGCATATTTTTAATTGAAATGCAATGTTTTGTATATTATAGGAATCAAAAATTATTTACTCGCTAAAAATGCACTAAAATATTATGTATTGCATATCTAATAGTTACAATGAAAATCTGGCTTTTAAATGTATTGTTATATTATACTACGTTAGGTCCTTTTCCGTGCCCGAATACAGTTTCGAATACGATATCTGAAACATCAATAATATCGTATCATATTTTCGCATTATATAGAATATATACGAGGTGTAATTAACGACCAACGGATTTAATTATCTGTTACGAGTCGTAATAACGACGGTATAATTGCGCGCAGCATAAAAAGATAAAGGCTGCCCCATACAATTTAATGGTCATGGTTTTATCCCAAATAATAATATGCTTCTCCTGTCCCCAATGTTCTTTTCAACTCGATTCAGTGAACATTTACGTGGTAACAGTTTATCCTACATTAACAACCATCGATCGTTTTCCGCAACATTATCGATTCCGGCCCGGGGATGAAGTACGAAATAGTATTATAACAAAACCCATAGCGCCCGGGATGTTGAAAATAAAGACGTATGTATACTACTCATGATGCCTATATGCCTACCTATATACCTAGCATATTAAATAACTAGGTAGCTGTAGTGCTACTCACTTAAAAACATCTAAATACTTCAAAATATAATTTCAAAAGCACAGTGGGTTCATACGAAATAAAAACTTACATCAGAACCTCCATACTAGAAAATCGAACACATTAGCTTGTACACATTAACCATTTCAAAAAATGTCCTCAATTCACAACTCAAATCAACAGGTGCTTTTCCTTCCAATCTTCATATTCGTTCAACACTCCAATGACTTTAAATCGCGGTCATTTATTATCCACACGATGCTATTGTATAAGTAAATATCATATTTATATTATTTGTTTTTATAATTTATTATACTCCATTATAAACCTTTAAATTCTATAACATATAACCTATCATGTAAAATAAAAAAACCCCAAAATACATTATAGAATATCCATATAATATGTAGATATAACAATTAAGCTAGGATGTTAAGAATATCTTATTGTAAAATAAAAGTAAAAAAAAAACCGGGAATTTCTTTCTGCTGTACAGTAGGAGTGGAGTAGAATTCGGTCATAGAATAGGTTATTATAATGGATGTGTTAAATTTGAATGCAATGATAAGTATAATTATATACGTGAAACAATTTTAAATTAAGATGATTTGTCAGTCTAGGATATATTATATTATATTTAAATTATAATATATTTTATTTTGATACAACTATACAAGTTACTTATTTTTCAATTAGGACGGGTTGGTGGTTGCATACGGCGTGGCATGGTTAACCAATTTTTTTTCTACATACATTGAATGTAGTTATCATAATAGTTTATATTAACATATAGATACCAGCCAGTTTAGAGAACAAAAACTATATTGTACCATTTGTACCTTATTTAGTATTTATATTGTATTAGCATAAAATATTCATGAATTTTACGAATTTTGTCAACATTTACTCTTCAAACGCTTACTAAAAATAGTTGTACCTATGTATTTAAATAATTTTTAAATTATTCAAATAAATTATGTAAATTAATTTAGCATAAATAATAAATAAAAAAAAATATCTTTAAAATATACTATGCTTGTGTGCTGTAATCAATTTACATTTTTTTTTTTTAAATCGAAATAGTAATTGCTCCAATATAAATTATAGTAGTATCGTGGCAGGGTGGCTAATTTAGCTAGTTCGATTATGAAATATGTGTGGTAATCACGTTTGTGGAAATAATCGTAAAAACCGATCAATGTTTACATATTGTCAATAGTTTTAAACAATGACTATGTAGTAGGTACTATAGTAGACAATTAGTAGTAATAAATTATTATTTATACAAGCATTATATGATAATAGTGACCAAATGAAGGAAAATTATGCTCCTGCAGTGTGCGTGTGTGTGTGTGTGTGTTCATCACGAAGATTATAGACTTGTGAAGTTTTTTATGAAACCGTCAAATATAAAACTATTGACTATATAGTATGTATACACTATATAAAGTAGAGGTTCCCAAACATTTTTTTTTTGCGCACCACATATTACGCATCAGTTACGTACCACTATAATGGCTAAAAATAGAACTAGGTATTTAATATTTTTATGATTTTATATCAAAATGATAGGGCAGTAAAAATTTCAACCCTTTTTTGAGCATTTGTCAATGACATTTTATGTTTTCAATGAACGATCGTCTACCACTTGGAGTTCATGTTCTGTCACAAATTTTGTTCTAAATTAGGAAAAGTAGGTAATTGATAAGTTTTCATTCGAAATATTGTTATACATTATTTTAAGTTTTTAATGAATGCTTTTATTTTGTCATTCGTTGAAAATCGATTTATTGTTTTGTCGGATTTATATTATTAATTTTCCGTGTTCTTGCAGACATCAATAAATAAAAATACAAATTTGAATTATTTTCCGTGCCTTCATGTGATTTTTCACGTACCATAGTTTGGGGACCTTTTATTATTATATTGAATATTGAACGTTTTACTGAAAATGTAAAACCCTTTTAAAAATGCTGCGCACGTCATGTTTTGGGCTTTGGCTGGACAAAGTAGTTATAACAACGAATGCAATGAAATGATGTGCCTACGTGTGGAAAATCAGTAACCACTAACTCGGTTCTATTGTAATCGCTAAAAATAAAACGATTTAAATAGAACTGTACTCGTACAATAAAAAATAATCGACTCACGCGTATATGATATTATATATTTAATACTATACAAAGGAATTCGAATGATTACATGTCGTCAGAAACCAAAGAATTATATATTATCACAATAGTTTTGAGACCTGCTGTAACATTAGATTTGATCGGTCCCGTTTATAATAAATGATAATTGTTATCAACGCAATGCCACATAATAATGTATTATATACATCAGTGAATCAAATTCGTCACGTGAAATTCGGTTGAAAGCTTTTGGTTTATATAAGTTTCGAAAACGTCAACGATTGCGCTGTTTATACGAGCATATAACTCTGCAGATTAGTTTAAGAATAGCTAATATACGTTTAATTATTATATTTTATTAGCATACCGGTTAGCGTGAAGTTAAATGACTATATTATACTCCATAACTTTGAACGTGAATACAATTACTCGTCTATACACTATACGTATATAGTTGTTATAGTTGTTTTCCGGAGCAGTGTTTCCCACAATAGATGGTGTTTGATTAGTTAAAATTTCATGTGTGCATGCAGCCTAACTTGCACAAGACAATTAAAAAAAAGGAGCGATTTCACTCGTCTTTCAAAAATCAATGCAATAATTAATTTAGGTAACGTTTTTCGTTAAATTGTTATGTAGATAGTTGCAAATTTCCAATAGTGTTACACGCAAAATGAAAAAATTCAAAGGGGGAGATAAATCAATTTAAATTGAATCTTTTGAGAAAATATGTGTTCATAATATTGCAGAAAGATGTCTAAAATCAAAACGAGTCATAAAAATAATGTTTTCCTTTATAAGTGCATGAAATTATACGGAAAAAACACCCTCGGTCCAATTTTAATTTTAGCTATTGATTTTTATACTAATTGAGAACCCACTTCCTTCAACGTAAATATTGTTGTTAGAATAACTCTATGTATCTTTTTGATACATTATGATTGAGGGAAAATAAAAACGTTGGCAAAACAGTTTCTGTAAATAATTGTGGCAGTTAAATGAATGGATTCATCAAAGGCTTTCGTCCGACACAACGCAATAGACTTTTAGAGTTATACTCAGTGGCGGTTCTAGGGTATAGGCAGGGTGGGCAGCTACCCATACTAACATTTTTGGCATTTATTTGTTAATGGTAATTCCTGTATCCTCAACTAGTACTGAACGTAGTTTTTCTACTATGCGACATATTAATTAAAACTTACATGAGAGCTACAAAGCTACAATGATGCAATGTACACGATTAAGTTAGCTCGATTTATTATCTATAGATAAAAAGAGCTCGGAAAAACTGGTAAAAGATCCAACTTCGGTTTTAGAAGTATTTGATAAAAATGAAAAATAGATATCTGCAAATTCAAATTTAATATTAGTCCATATTCTTACGTATGTATATGTTTGTAATAAATAATAAAAATATAGTTTGTACTTACATAACATATTTGACTACATTTTATTTAAATAATAAAGAAAATTTACCTATACATTTTTGAGTAATTATTTTTTATACATTAATTATCAAAGGAAAAATTTGATGATTAAAAAGTAACATGAATTCAATAGCTTATTTATAAATCTGTTCATGCCTCTGCGAAATTTGAATCCTAGAATTGCCCTTGGTTTTACTGCAAAAGGATTCTATAAAAAGTTCTTTATTTTTATTTATTTATATACTGTACATAGCGTTTTAATGAAATGAAATTACTCATTGGGCTTACTAGGATGGTTCACATTCTTTGTTCTTAATATATTATTAAAAATTGAATTTAATAATAAAAATGTTGGGACCATGTCCTACGCTTAGGTGTCGTAAACCACGTATAGGGTAAATATAAAAATATTACATAATGTATGAATATAACTACAGCAGACGACGGTATCTCCGGTCCGTAAAATGAAAATCACTGATCCCCGCACTTTTGTACCAAATTTTTAATTACTGAGGTATACAGTATGCTTTCAAGTTTTGTAGAAGTTTAAATTAGGGCTTACTGTTGACCAATTGATTTATTTTTAATTGGTTTTTTATTATTTTAATATTTAATTTTTTTTTTTTTGCATTGATATTTCATTTACGCCGTTGAAAGTCGAAAATATGTTATTGCGTTTGATTTTTTCGGGCAATTGTAGCGGTACTGCGGTAGTCAAATCTTCGATGGCGTACTATTTTTTCGGGATGATTGAATTTAAAGTGACGCGACGTCATGGATTTCTTTTGTCAAGAAAAAAAACATTTTTACTCATGAATGGCCGTTTCCAACACGCGATTGATGCGACCAAGTTTCGACAACTTTGACTTCTTCGATCGAGCGCCGTGTACTAGTCCTATTCCGATCGCTTCTGTATATTTGTATACATACGTCCGATGAGAAGACTCATGACGACGATTGCGCTCTCGGCTTTCGTGACGTGTCTGCCGGCAGAGCTGATAGAATTCATTTTTGTGCCCGATTGCGTCAAGTCCATCGACCATAAAACTATCAGCGTCACTATAGGGTGGGAACGAAAGGACTAAGACGTATTCCATGTATATTACACTCCGCTGTGGCAAAACACTTTTGGCGAGAATGCCAGAAATTCTTTGTCGTACACCGCAAACAAATGGTATGTGACGTGGAAAAAGGGATATTGTTAATTCGTCAAATAGTTTGGTGACCGGTTGAAAAATGTGTCGTTTTTCCATAATGTAACTTTACCACATATTTTAGTTCTATACCATTAAATGTACTATATTAGACTATATCGAATAAATATACGTGCAAAGTAAATAAATAATTTGAAGTCCGACACACGAAACATTGTTTAAGTGTTTAGTGTAATATACTCTAAATTAATTATTTTCTTTTATATACTATTATATACAATTATAAGAACTACTAGAAATACTAGTTAGTTTTAGAAATATTAACTATACAAAACGGTTCGAAGTCTTAATCTCGTGAACTCACATTACACGTATTATGCACTTTATAAAATAATATAAATGTAAAAAATATAAATGATAATAATATATAAATAATATAAATAATAAAAATATAAATATATGTTGAACATTCATAAGATGATAAATTAATATTGGCCATTAGAATCAGAAACTTCAACGGATAATGCACTGCAAGATCTAAACAATAACAACGTGGTGAGTAAAAAAAAAACGAAAATAAACTTCATATTGTATGGATGTAGACCAAATTAGGATGATTTATTGTTATTTTAGTTACTTAAAAGTACCTGAATATATTATCTTCTGATGAACCGCACAAACCAAAAAAGTTATAAGACGAATGACGATACAGCGAATACGTTCATTGTTGCACAATATACAAGATAATAAAACGAGATGATAATATATATAGTACATACATATTGAACAATAAATCTAATGAATTAAATGTTGACCATTAATCCAATAAAGCCTACGTATACCGTCTTAACAATCTAACCGGCTTGTATTGTACACTCTATGTTTTAACATTAATAAGCCTATTTAGTTTTAATTTTTTATTCAACGTTTACTTTACAAAGAATTAGATATATGTGACTGTGCGTGTGCGTGGGTATGTGAGAGAGAGAGAGAGAGAGAGAACGTGTAGCTAGGATAGTAGGGTTAGTTTTTGCACTATAAAATGCGAGAACGTTAATTGTGCTGAACAGCTAAACCGGCCACGGACTTTTAGTACCGAACTTTAATACAAAAACACAAGCAACTGGAGTTGATACTAGTTTTGGGGTGTTCGATTCGCGGAAATCAGTTGCCGTGGACCGAAACAAGAATGTGACCAAATTATATATAGACAGCGTTTTCAAAAAATATTATGCATGGCGAATAAGCGAATCAAGTTACCAACACACGTGTAATAATATAAATAGGTAATATCAGCACTACGTTAATCGCATAAATCGACTTGCGGCCGTACGATTTTCTGTTTAATATTCATGGTTTTACAGTTGGATTTTAATAATTTCAATATTAAATGAAATTTCGCTTTTCGTTATTGTAATAATATTACTGCAGCAATAACTCAAACCAAAGCAATATTATTTTTATTACTACTAATAAATTACTAATTAGTACTTATAATATGTCGACCGTTTTTACATTAGTTCGATTATGTTTTCTTGGAAAAATGAAATTTGGCAATTATTTACTAAATTACATATTTAGTTGTAAAACTCTGATGAAATACCAGTCACGAAACATTGTTGTCGAAGACTCATCGTCATAGACTATGATGCTCTATTGAAAACGCTAAATAGATTCCAATCGATCGATTAAATAATTTTATGGAAGTAAAATCAACGAATCTTCAGAGTAATACGAAAAACTGTTGTAAAAAACGTTTTTATTCTGAATACGAAAAAATATATAAAAAGGAAATAATTTTGAAAATATTAAATACAAAAAGCACTTCTAGAGAACTCAGGTTTCATAGATGATAATGGTGGGATGCTTCGTTTTAATAAATAAGCAAACACGTGATATTGAAAATAGTAATGACTAATAAGAGGTAGTATTAAATATACACATAGTTAATACAGAATGCATTAAAAAATGGGATGTAATGATTGGAACTTTAATAGTTTCGTGTCTGACTGAAACTGTAGAAACCGACTGGTTAGTTAGGATAAGAAGGTAAGACTTTACTAAAACTTTTGTAAAACAAACAGTTAACATCGTATTTTAATTTTATATTTAGTTATTAAAAAATAATTATGATCTCATTTAGAAGTTTTGAATTTTGACATGAGATTTCCTTAAATAAAATTATATGACTGATATTTTTAATATCTATCATAACCTATTTTTGTTATTACAATATTATAACAAATACCTTAGTAAATTTAGCATAATAATTTAAAAACATACGTATGGTTGAGGTATAATAACGTGCGTTGCGATTGCACTTATTTATGATAATTTAGTCATAGAGATGTTGCAAGTTATTGAATACATCAAATGATCAAAATAATATACTACCACTAAATAGGAAGTACAATAGTGTCATGTAAATCTACATAAAGCACGTATAGAAATGTATATTATTATATATCATGTATAACACCAACCATTGCCACAGTTAACAAATGTACAGCTTTAAACCGCAGAATATATTATGTAGATATAGAATAATTTCAATTCAATCTCGAATTCGATTAATAGTTTTATCAATAATCACACTAGACCGTTGACAGCATCCACACTTTTGTCAATATTTTTCTCTGCTACTATGTAGAGATGGAAACCGGCTGTTTTGTAAAATTGGTCAAAACTGTTTTATTATTGTCTACGTTTCGCAATGAAATGTATTTAATATACTAATTTGTAGACATTACCACTATTACACGCATAGTATTTAATATAATGTACATTCTATATGTACGCATGTGTATATAATAATAATGTAAACGCGTCTGTATAGAATTTCTTGTTAAACAGTCGGAGAGGGTATAAAACGTAAACCCCAGGAAACAAGACATTCTATATAGACTCATTTGATATGTCTCCGATGACTTTATGCGTATACCAGCCCGTGAAACGCGTCGAGTCAAATGAATTTTCCGCCCTAACTTTAGATAGCAATCCACGTATAAAGTAATTTATTACTAAATTAGCATAATATTAAACCATCTCCAAAACGCGGTGTGTGACATGCAGATGAACAATTTAATTTCTACGTATAATTATATATTTATATACCTACATGGTGCATTTTACTGGTGAAAGAAATTACAATTAATGGTGTGCACAAGTACTGTCGCGAGATACTTAACATTTGGTTCCATAATATTTTACATGTACTTGATCTACGTTAACTAACACTTTCCCGAGTATAACTTATACGATTAAAATGTCCAAGACGTCGACCGTATATAGTATATTTGCATTCATCATCCAATCCGTACAGTGGTACCTATATATACCTAATGTTTTTCAGTGAAAATTACGCTCATTTTTTATTTATAAAATCAATGATATTTTTTTTTTTATAAAAATCTTTCTAGTACATTAATACTATACTAATTATAATAAACATGGCAGACCACTGAAATTATTGTATTTAAATAAGGATTCATAAAATGTATTGAAATTTCAATCTCTGAAGGTTGAGAATTTAATTTAGTCCCGCCAAAATTATAAATTAAAAATTTTATGTTGATTTTAAATTTTTTTTAATTGAAATTACCTAAATTGTGTGTGTAAATTAATATAGTATACATAAATAAGAATAAATATTATAATTGTTAAAGATTTTCAAATATTCAATTCACAAAAGGATAAAATATATGAAAAGGTTATTACTTTATTATGGCTATAATCTGTTAAATATATATATGAAAAAAATACCCCTAACCGTAACCACTGAAGCTACTAGGGCAAGGAATTTGGTCAAAAGAATATTAAAGCCGAATATATAAATATTTGAAAAATAAAATCAGGTATAGATAAAGACGTTCTTAAGTTATCGAATGGCACTGGAATAATAATGGGAAATAGGCCAGTGGTAAGTTATTTGTGAAATGTAAGCATTTTCAATCGTTTAGTCAAAAAGGCAAAACGTTCTTCAGCGTACTTTACCGGTTGGGTTGAACTTACCGAATTTTAGTGATGATAAGAGAAATCTTTGTGTTAGGAATCGTGTAAACAAACAAATAAAAAATAAATTTCTTAACACTCATAAACATGATTTACGACTTTCGGGTAAAAGTATTTTCATTGTTTATCAAAGAAAATCTTTCGAAAAAATTTGACTACAAAAATATCACAGAATGTCTTGATTTTTATTGTATTTTCACAATTTTTTTTTTTTTTTACAATTTAAGTCCTAATACTAATGTACTTTACTATTTAAAGAAAGTCTGAAATTTTTTAGAATTTCACAAAAAGTTAATACAGTTCACATGATATTAATAAACAATAACTTTACATGTAAGTTCACACCATAATTTTAATAATCCACTTCAACAGTCACCAAACTTTTTATACAATTTATTGTTGTATACCTAAAGTTCTAAATAGTACCAGTGTAAATTTCATACCGGGAGTTTATCGATTCCGCCGGCTATTGATTACGTCAAATATTTTTATATATCGATTCCGCCAAAGATTTATATATGTATTTAAGCATATAACATATATATTATAATATTAAAACATTTTCGGATTTTGTAAATACATAATAATGTTTCCAGCAGACGTCCATTTTTGGTAATTCTGACAAATTTTATTATTAGCTCAGCTGTGAACTTTTATTGATTATTTAATATTTTCATAAAAGTAAGATTGGTATATTATCATTAGTATAAAAAATTAAAAGTTGTATTACAATTTTTATGTTCTAGTTTTTTGTGTTCAATATAACATAATACTTAATACCTATACATAATATATGATTTTTATTACTTGATTGTAACTATTTTTGCCCTATCACTATGATACCATATCACGATGTACTATGTACACAAACTACCGATTTCAGAGTTTATAAATATACTTATAAGTTATAAGTTATATTATACTTAAAACTTAAATTATATATATATATATATATAATTATTATTTATTTATTTTATAAAATGTCTATGTTCTTTTCTTACTTAGCTTCATGCCACTCTACCATCATACTAGATATGGTATATATAGTAAATATAATGTAATGTGTATATAGTGACGTTACATGTATATATATTTTCGGCGGAATCGATATATAAAAATATTCGGCGCAATCGATAAGTTTCTTACAGGTAAAAAGACCTTTACGGCGGAGTCGATATACGCCCTTCATACCGTCCTTCTTCATTACATGCACCGGTACACGGTAACAATTCGAAATCTTCATCACTCTACAATTTTATCTGATATATCTCTGCAAATACTTTGATGGAACTTGGGCATTAAGTTTTTCATGTAAGTAGTAAGCATAAAAAAAATATCATTACAATCACAAAAAAATCTTTCATACTTCTACTCTGCTCCACACCATTGTGAATTGTGACTATCGAAAAACCTCACATCTAAAGTAATGATCTACCTAAGTGTCACACCTGTTAAGCATACGGCCATACTCGTAAGTACTGTCGTCAACTGCCCAAGAGTGTATAAAGTGTGGCGAAAATCATCTCCCAGTGCATTTTACCAAAGACCGTATGATCCCAGATTCCTAGCTAAATACGTCCTTTGCTCTGTGGTAATTATATAGCCTCTTACAAAGGTTGTCCAACTCACAAAAAATATATCGAGTCAAAAAAAAAACCCCCTAACAAGACAGAACCTCAAACACAGGAGTCCCGCACTCGCCGTTTCGTCACCAAATTCAATGCTGGTCAATATATGTTGGCATAATTGAAGCTCAACCAACAACAAATTTTTTTCTAATAAAATATCCAGTTTTTTTACCGAAATAAAAAGTTTATTAAACCCTCTACTTTCTCTTCTCACCATTCTTACTATTAAACTCACAATGAATTCCACATGATTATTATCATAAACCAATAACCAATATTTTACGTCTTTATATAACTCATTATCATTTAAATCACATTACCTGTAGGTATAATTTTTTTACATTTTATCTCCCTTTGTTATGATGTATAATATATACGCTATACAACCTAGTGGCTTTATTATGTAACTACCAAATTTATAATTTAATATTCAGTTGTATAGGTATATTATCTTAATTGTTGAGCTGTAATAATGAAATAACTGAAAGCTAATAAAAAAATAAAAATTAAAGAAGTGCTACGATTGACATCGTATTCATTTGTTTTTAAAAAGATCATCTTAAATACTTTGATAATTCCATCGTTTAATTTCAAAAGGCAAAGACACTAAGATTGGTAAGATTAAAATAAAAATGAATATTTCGTATCGTTATAAAGAATTGGTGAAGTTTAATAACTTTAATAGTTCTATAAAATTAATTTCAAAAAATATTCGCTACAAGTTGTGTTTTTAAATATAATGAAAAAAAGAAGATTCAATTAATCGTATACAAGAGAATGGGGAAGTTATTATATAAAGAGATAGAGAAATTGTTTTTCAGAGTTTAATTTAGCTGTTCATTAAAATGTATAGTATCTACGGAAATGGAAATATTTAGAATAACAAGATTGAAAAAATAATTTTACTCTAAATTAAAGTGAAATAACAAAAATAAAACACATTGCTCACAACAGTTTGTATTTTCTAACATGTATGAATAAAAATAAAAATTTAATCAAATATAATCTTTATTTTAAATGGGTGGTATAAATAAGTTTTTTTTTAAGTAAGTAATCGACTAAGTTATGATTACTTTTTTCTTAAAAGAAATTACATCAATATTAATCTGATGTACGCTAGATGAAAAGTCACCACACTTCCCTAAAAACAGTATAAACTTATCAAACGCGTGTGTCGAGATGCCTGCAGTTTATGATAATTTTCATTTTACTTGTTTTATTTACAAATTATTAATTCAAAACCCATTTAAGTAAAATGAAAAAAAAAATTATATTAAATTTAAAGGCGTGACTTTCTGAAATTGTTCTTATTACGTGATTTATCTCTTCATTTGAGTAAATAGAAGTTATAGATAAACGCCAAAAGAGGATTTTTCTAATTAATAAAGGCATGAACTAATTTTAATTTAGGTTGTCTAATTAACTTTTATAATTGTATACATTTTTTGTTTAGTTATTTTCTTGTGCTGTTCAGTGACAATAGGTCCAACTGCAAGATTTCCTTTACGTATTATGATTTATACGGGTAATATATATGCAAGCTATTGGTAAACAAGTAAACAACTAATGGTTTATCCGTCAAAGTACGAACAAAACAAACATTGAAGCTGATCTGCACGCAATTAGTTATAATTGTAAGTCCAATGATTCCAAACGGGTATATGCCAATCGATAAGCAATATACGTAAATATTACAAATAAATGTTCCGCAATACACATCAAAAATGGAATTTATGTTATGTGTGATTATACCTATACTCGATGGTCGTCATAGAAGTATAATAACTAAAACATAAAATAAAAATGGATAATAATATTATATTATAATGGTAATTGATAATTCGTTGATTGCAAGTGATTTTGAAAACTGTGATATTATTCCATGGTGGTTCATGTACATTTGAATGTTTTCATTTTTATTCGCTGCACCTCCGGATCCATTCCGCGTTCCACGCAAAATCGACAAAGACATTTTTAAACGTAATTACCTACAACACACGTGGCACATCGGGTAGAAAAACACATCCATTTCGTACATTTTATACACATTGGTTGGCTTGAACAATTTTTCTCTTGACTTGCATTTTATATTCATCCACATTAAAAAAAAAAAAAATGTTTATTAGTCCCAAAAGATGAATTCATAGGTTCTTAGTGGATAAGTATTTAATTGGTATATACAGTAAATTTATAACCACGTATCGATGTATCACACCTAAACCAATTATATTTATCAATTATACTTATGTAAATGTATAATGTTGTTAAACATATTTATAAAGACCCTTGGGTCGTTTAAATAATAAAGCCCTCGGGATATAAAAAAAAAAAAAAAAAATTATGCTTATATTAAAATATGACAAATCAATATATGTATTATGATAAAAATTCTTCAAACTATATACCTTTCCCAATCAGAAAAGGACACCCACCCATGCACCCGCCCGTTAATATATCTGGGAATCACGTGATTCAAATATACTATTCCTTCGAGCCGCCACTGCCATGCACATACTGTACGTATAATAAGTACGTCCAAATAAAGCACGTCGTCGTGTCCCATTACCTGTAACAATAATACGCCAACTTTAATATTGTTGAGTTTGGTGGGAAAAATAATTGTATCACGTCCAAACGGACGGTTTAAAAATAGCTCTCTTCTCGCGTCCGAATCGGCGAAACCTATGCCGGCCGTCACGAGACGGACGTTAGTTTAGGCCGTCACGCAAGCGAATCGTCAATCCGTCGCGAACGTGGTCCAGGTGAAAGGTTAACCAGGGTACACGCGGTATCAGTTTTTCGCAGTTATCCGTTTCCCTCTCTCGCTCTCTCTCTCTCTCTCTCTCTGAAATCGGTAAATCGTCTTATTATATTGTATATTGTAATACTAATGTTTATTATTTTCTCCATCGTTATAAGACAATTCCGTACTCTGCATGTTTACTGCAACGTAAGCTTTTATAAAATACAAACCACGTAGTGATCGCTGAATAACCAACTCCAGCTAGGAGACACATATTACACCGCACAGCCGCGCACTAACGATCATTTATAGTACCAGAGACGACGCGCTAGTGCGCCCTTGATCGTGACTTTTTGGTGATTATTATTCATGTACAGTAGGTACACCGCCGATACTTTTATTACAACTATTACTGTAACGCGCGTAGTACGAACGTTGTTTTGTCGAATTTGGTTCTCGAAAAGACGGCTTTTTTTCCCCGTAGTTTTATACCGAATACCTATCGCATATCGAACTGAAATAATGTACGTCGGTGAATGTTTAACACTTATTGTATGTTATAAGCAGAGCCGTGAACTTAACACATCTGCATGTATTTTTTTTTTTTTTTTCGTGCCAATTTGTTTGGCAAAATTCATTCAGTCAACATATTTGTTCCGTGTTTTTTAAAATGCAATTACGGGATCTTATTTTGCATTTTCTTTTTCTATTCTTGATACCTATTTAATGGGTTAGGGTATACAATAAAAACATTTTTTCGTGATTTATTCGCATTAATGGTTTTTTTCTTAATAAATATTTATATTTTTCCGGTCAATCTGGTCTAAATTGGTATGAATACTTTGTTGTTTTGATGAAATTATTGTATTTTTAATCGTGTAGGTATCTTACTAGATGTATCTAATTCTGCAAATCGTTTATTATATAATGCGATAATTACTTTATAAGAAAATTTAAATTTTATTATTACAATGGAGTTTATACGTTTATGGTTATACGTTACAACACTTATATAATCAGTATTACTTATCAATTTTATCAATCATATTTAATGCTAGGTGAAATAGAAATCCATTTCAATAAATACCACGATTGAATAGATGAAATCATGAAATTGTACTTGAAGGTTTTTTGTTAATTCGGATTGTGTGTGCATTTATTTTAAATTGTATGTTGTATAATATACTTAAAAGATTTACCGTCAACGATTAAAATTATCTTTATTTTTATTGAAAATCAAAAGATAGCACAGAAATAAAAAAAATTTCAAAAATGTTACCATTATATTCGATTATTTTCTATTGTTTATTTATAATGGGCATGTATTTAAGTGTATAATTGCATGCTTATTAATGAACTTTTTACAATATTAAATCACAAGCCGGTTTCGCGCGCCATTCCGATTTTGAAATCGCCAGCAGTTACGGGCAGCGCCGTCGGACGAACAAAACCGTGCGCAGAATACACCAGGTGCAGTAGATAGCGCTCGACACACGTACGGTTGATTATCGACCGATCGGTCGGTTCCCAGGCATTCAGCGATCCCGGGCGATGGCTCTGTTATTCCGCCGTATTCTGCCGCCCTCCGCGTACTTATCGTCGACCGTTGTGAGTATTTGCATCTAAATATTGATAATTTTATAATTACATGTTATATTGTGAACGATTTCGTTTCCGACATATTCGTGCACGGGACCGATTTGTTAAATTCTCAAAACATTGTTTTTGAAGCGATTCGTCTTAAATGCTGTGTGAATCGGTCGTCGGCCATTGTTGTCGATTGTGGTGTAATATTATGTTGGGCGTGCACGAACGATATTTATAGTATTATTATCTATGACTATTGGTTACTCTTGTTTTTACTGGGTCGTACCACTGATTGTACCTAATTTTATTGGAATTAAATAATTTAACTCATAAATTGCACTTGGAGGAGAACGACATAAATTTCGGCAGCATTTGTTGCAAACACTTGTTACTCTCTGCATGTAAATGATTATATACATAATTCGGGATTGATTTATGTTGTAACTGTTGTACGAATGTAAATACGATACGAATAATATGATAATTATCGAGGTTATGGTATCCATTGTTAGTATTGAATTGAATCTAGGTGAAAGTCTTTTGTCAATTAGTTAATAATCTACTCCAATAATGGTAAAAATATCAACAAGTAGCATTTTATGTTTATTGACATTGGTGATAGCATTAGCCTTGAGCTATTGGTCTGTGAGTAATCTATTAATAATTATTATGTAATGTTTTTATATGTAAAATGTTTCTGTAACACGACTAAGATTTATACTGAACAACTGAATCAGATCATACAATTTAATATGTATACTTTATATTATAATACAATTTGCTTAGTTATTTTCGCTTTTACAATGTTTGTTATAATTACAGTTTCATAACAAAAGTCTAAGTAACATTGCTACCAAAATGTCTGAAGATTGGAAAAACGCAAAGTCTGTGTATGATTTCACAGTCAAAGACATCAAGGGAGAAGATGTGTCTTTGGAAAAATACAAGTATGGATTACATTTTTAATGATTTACTTATTAGCATTTAATTTATCATATTATTTTAATTTTAATTTTTTGTTTTTAGAGGTTTTGTGTTGATTATTGTTAATGTAGCTTCCAAATGCGGCTATACATCTAAACATTACAAAGAACTGGTTGAGCTCGATGAGAAATATCGCGAAAAAGGATTGAGGATTCTTGGTTTCCCTTGCAATCAATTTGGGGGCCAGGTGATTTTACTTTAGTTTTAAAAAGATAATTAATAAACCTAATACTTAATACTAATAATCAATTAAAATATCAAGTAGCTTATAATTTATGTATTATTAACTTAAGCGTAAACCTGTTGAATGCAACAGTTACGAGAGTCAAAACAATCTTATGAGTTTATAGATATCTTACAAAAATACATTTACAAAATTTAATTATAAGAAAATGTTATGTTCCAATTAAATAAGCTTTCTATATTTCTATTTTTAATGTAATAGATAATATAATTAAAATGATTTAATCATTAATAGCTTTAAATGAATAAAATATACTAATGTCTCTATAATATTTAAATTCAAAATCTATGATTAATATATTCCACACTAATAATTAACATGCATAATTAGTAGAGGTTGGATTTATATTATCTTAATATTCTTTTAAAATACCAAATATATGATGTTTTATGTCCTTAAATATGCAAAATATTTTGAAAAAAAAATCTGTGCAAATTAATTTTTTATTAATTTAATTTCACAATAACAATTAATGACTATATATTGTTCCATATGTTTCCATAACCAACATGCTATCGCAATCGATAAGGAATATGTGGAGATTAATTTTTATTAAAACCTAGAACTAAATCATTTAGTGAACATTGTATTTATCCAAGTGCTGATACACGTGAAATATGAATGCCGCAATATTACAAAAATGTTCTCAAATATTCTCTAACTCCTAAAATATGCTTTTTTATGTAAAATAAATTCTTTACTATGAATTCTGTGTTTCATGAATTGTAAAGATTTCTCACTCCCATTTAATTGCATAGACTAGAAACCAATATGTAAAATCATAAAAATCTGACCTCTAGTAATGTAGTACCTACCTCTAGTAGGTGCCTACAATTCCCTCAGTAACTTTTAACTATTTGTGTTTTATTGTATTTTTTTAAAAAACTATGATGTATACAATAATTAAATCAGTCGTCATATGTTACATGATAACACTGCTTTCCTTATATTACTTATTTTCAACTACATGATTGAAATTAAAGTAGTATGACCTAGGTGCAAATTCAGTTTTTGACTTGGGAGTGACTTTTCAAATAATGTTTATTGATTTTATGTATTAGATAATTAATAAAGGATTTAAGACTTCAATTAAAATATACATTTTTGGAGGGGCTACGCCAACCCAAGACCCCTCCTCAAATTGCGCCTATGACTATAACCTATAATGATAGTCATTAAAGTATATTAATGTATATTAAAGTATATTATATTTTTTAAATTGTTTATCATTTCTTAAATCAAATTATTTATGTAGTAATGAATACTGATAATATTGTACCTGTAAAAATACTTTTAAGAATTGCTCCAAATAATCATTTTAATCATAAATAGGTAGTTGTAACAAGCAGAGAAGAAAAGAAAATGTGTATGTATATGAGATTTAAAGAGTAAATCCAAATAAAATGTATATGAAGATTTAATAAACACTTAAAGTAGATATTACTTAAAATAATTTGATTAAAATTTTTAATATTTTTGAGTATTTATAAATTGTAAAATAAACATGTACCGGGTATATTAATACTATTAAGTTTAATATAATTGAAGTTAATTGTTGATAGAGTATTATGTTATGATTATTATTAATATCTAATATATTATAAAATATAAATAGTTAATTGTAAAACTCCTTAAAGATCTTAAGGTTGTTTAAATAAATAAAGCCTCTCCCCCCCAGGACATTTAAATAATAGTAATAAAAATTATAAAAAAGTATATTAATATGTCATTTGATTTATATATAGAATGAGGCAGAAAAACATAAGTCAGTTAATGCAGTATGTACAATAGTCATTGTTATATTTAATTAATTATCACTAATTGCAAGTTAATTTCATACTTAGTTTTTAAATTTTTTTAAAGCATTTTTATCCCGTTTAAATATAATTAATTAGTAACTTGTAACTACATTAACTATTCTTGACAGAATCATACAGTGTATGGGGCCGAAAGCTTAAATTTGTATAAACTGTATCACAGAGCAACAGCATTCATCACAACTAAAACGCATAATTTATTCTTGCTGTAGTAGATGTTATGTTATGTATAATTGTCGTCTATTATACAATATTTGCTCACTTAATATTATATTTTATTACTATTGTAATATATATTTATGTAGTTTCTAAAGATAATCCCTATGTTTAATGATAAATAATTAGTATTGTTTCGGTACTTACAAATTTCTTCTTAGTTAACATTATAAATTATAACACTACTATCCCTAAATATTCATGGCCATAATTACTCTTGGTTTCCATGTTTCTTATCTTAAAAATTGATTATACTCGTATGAATTATTTTGGTCTGGAGATCAGAGATCAGTGTAGAGCAGGCAGTTCAAACTTAAAGTATCAAGTGGGCCAAATATATTGAATAGTTTAATATGTGAGCCGCACAACCAATTAACGAAAAAAAAATTGTGTATTTCAATTTTAATCTTTACAAACACAACCGGTATAAATAAATTCAAAAATATATCTATAGATGTATAATTTCTTTTTTTTTTTGTCCAAAAATATTTTTAACCATAGGCCACTAAAAAATAAGTCATGGGCCGCGTGTTTGACATGCCTAGTGTTGTGTGGTATATTGACTATGAATTGTGATGTTCATGGTTATTGGTTAGATTCATCTCAAAGTATAACAGTTTTTGCTGTGGCTACTCCTGTTCCTCCAGTATGCCTTCTTCCAATTGTATTTAATTTATTCCCCTTTAGAACCTACTCTACCTGGAGTAACATCTACACATGTATCTCCTATAACCATTAATAAGACCATAGGTTATCATTGAGACAATACATATATTCAATAAAAATATATACCTTAATTTTGCTTCACTCTGAATCTAAAGAAATAATATGTATAAATTATTTTGTGTTTGTATCTATAAACTTTTTAATCCGCAATTTTAACTCAATAATATTTCATATCTTGCAGGAACCTGGTGATGCTGACAGTATTTGTAGCTTTGTTGAGAAAAAAAATGTTAAATTTGATTTATTCGAAAAAGTTAATGTCAATGGTGATGATGCACATCCATTATGGAAATATTTGAAATCAAAGCAAGGTGGTTTATTGATTGAGTAAGTATATAATATTACAAATAATAATAAATATTATATTCTATTAAAAGATTTGGTAATGATGATTTACATTAAATACGGACAATTTGTAATAGAATTTATAAAAAAATATAGTGTGACTCAATGGTAGTATTTGGATTATTTTTTTAAGTTTTTGTTTGTTAAAAGGATTAACCTAAATGGATTACTCCTAAATAAATAAAAGATTAATCATCCCTTGTAAAAAATGTATATATTTATTAATTGTTATTAAGAATATTGTATTTTTTTTTTAATTTTCTGAGCTAATTGTTAGGTAATATTAAATATTATGTTATAAATAGGTATTTTTTTTATATTATTTTTTAAAATATAAAATTTTAAACACAAATATGAATTCTTAAATCAACATAACGGGTCCCTGTGGAGAACCACTAGAACATTTTCAAATTAAAAGATTATACCTTTTAAAATAATCAGACTGTACACTGGCCATATCCGACTAAGAAAAAGCCAATATGTTGGGTATTCATCTATCTGAAATATTTTAGTCAATTTTCCTTCAGCAAATAACATCTGTATTTGTATGGTACATCTTGAATCTCACACTTAAAACAAATTAAAAATTGAAAGAGTTTTGATCACACAAGAAATTTTCTATAAAAATGTTTAAACAATTGTAAATCACACATTAGTCTATAATTATTAGTCAGTGAATCCTTGCCAGAAATTACATTTGTTGATTAATAAAACTAGTGACTGTAGCCCTCGAATCCTAACTAATTAAGTAATAACCTTTCATCAACAATGTCTGCATGGTTGTTTTTCTTTGTATTTCATATTTGCATCAAATGTATTTATTGTTTAAAAAAAAAGAACTGATAATATTTTAAATTTCAAATAAGTTATAAAATATTTATTTGGTATTTTGTTATTAAAAATAATATCTAAGGCTTATTAATTATCAAAAGCTAAAAATTACTAGTCATTTTGATTATCTCCCAGTCAAAAAACATTTTACAAAAAAAAATATACATATATATTTCTGTTTATGTTGTAAAATGTTATGTAATAATACTATTAAAATCAAATAGTCTTGGTCATTTTTCTCATATTGTCTTTATAATGTTTAATTTAAATATTAATATTTGATTTGTGAATATAATCTTCTAAAATCTAGATTAAATAATATATAATATTGATGAGTTTCATGAATTATAGTTCTTAAGTTACTATTGTAATTTATTTGTATTATACTTATTGATAAGAATATTTTGTTTATTTTAGCTCTATTAAATGGAATTTCACCAAGTTCATTGTTGACAAAAACGGACTGCCTGTTGAGAGACATGCTGCGAACGTCAGCCCACTGGTAATACTAGTTATAGTTATGGTTTTAAATAATTTAATTATTTTGTTCTATTAAAAAATTATATCTTTTGGATTCGTTTTATTTTTTGCCCAAATTCAAACAATTGTGTAGATCTATCAATGAGTACAATTTTATTAGTTAATTTATAAAGATTAATTTTGGATTATAATACATGTTTTCCAATTTGTGTTACTTGTATTTTTGTTTCTCATTAATAGTTTTGAAATACTACAATCAAATGCGCGTATTGTTAAGAAAAGTATCTTCCTCAATTAACATTGTCAATGTGTCATGTTGGAGATTTCATATTATGCTATCTCAAATCTATTTTCAAAAATATTTTTGACTCAATCTTCCTTTAATAATTTTCAAACTATAAATATTATCATTATTAAATATTTTCCAGGTTATAAATATATATTATTTTATCTTGATCATTTTTTTTTTTTTTTTTAATTATTTAATAATTTATATAATATATAACTCAATTAATTATTATTATGATATTATTTTTTTATTCACAGGGTTTGGAGAAGTATTTGGAAAAATATTTTTAAATGCTATTACTAATATCACTACTATTTAATCTTTCATATTTTAATTCGTTAAATTTAAGTGATTCATTTGTTTTCACAACCTACAAGACTGCAGATGTCATAATGGATTAAGATTTTTTTTAAATTATATACTTTTTATGTTAATAGTTTGTAGAACACTTGATTTAATGAACACAAAGCTTTGAGTGTTAAAAACAATATTCAATTATGCAAAGGGTGGATTTTTGTTTATTTTTTTGTTTAAATAAAATATGAATTCAAGTGGAATATGAATTGTTTGTTTTGTTCTTACTTTGTGTACTTGTCATATATCCTGTCATTTCATCAGTCATCAACAAATTAACAGTTGTGAAAATGTACAAGTATAAAGTTTGAATTCACAATAATATTGTCTCATTCAATACTCTCTCAAGTACATGAAATTATTGTCATTCAACAAATATTGTTAAAAAATGTTATTTTTCAAAATGGAACATAATGTGTGTGTTCTTTTATGTTTTGCAGCAGTATTACTTTGGGTAAGTAGTTAAATTATCAACAATGAATATATTCATTTGTCAAATTACTGAAATCGAGCATGGGTAATTATAGTTATATGATTGAATATTATGTTAAATACTCTACTATTTTAATAATATTTATGCTTATAGATTTATATAAGAAAAAATATAAAATTAATATGTATATTATGTTATTTAATTAAAAGCTATCCTATATATTATATAACCAATTTCAGTATTAAAATGTATAAAATAATATGCATTATATTCAATAAAAATGATAAATATTTTTAAGTAAATAATATAAATAAATAAATACATAGCTTGGAATATTATGAGTTATGTATTGTATGACTGGTTCCATATTATAAAATCAATTCATCAAGTTTTTAATAGAGTGGATTATTTTAACAAATTAACTTTTAAAAAAAAATAAAGGTATTAATAAATATCTGATATTTGTTTCGGCATATTGATAGTTATAAATGTAATAGTTTTAACCTTTGACTTTCCAAATACCTACTATAGTGGCTAAATGAATTTCAACAAAACCATCTAACCAGTGGCGTGCGATGGTAAAACCTTATAGGCAAGCGCTAAAATAAGTATACCTACCTAAAATCCAATAAAAATGTACTCATTTTAATATTTTACTGGATATTATATTTATTACGAAGCCAGTTTATTGTTAAATTTATATTAGGTATATAATGTAATAAGTAAACAATTATACAATAAATATTCGTAAGCTTAACTAAAATGTATGAATATTTGCCAAATTTCGTATTCGAGAGATAAAGATAAAATGCTGTCGATAACAAACAGAAAAATAAATAATAATATAATATATTATTATAGGTAGGTGCGTCTGTTTGGATTCTAATTTAGGTTTTTCGATAAGAATTATTAAGAACCAAGATATCGCCGATGACCGGTTCTACCACGAATTATGCCATAGTGAAGCACGCGCTGATAAAATGTGACGGTAGCGGTGGCTAATCAAATCGCATTAGAAGCGTTTTGCTGAGCGCTTTCGAGGACCATGTAAAATCACAGTTACCCCCCCCAACCGTTCTACAACTACAGCATAGTCCGAGTCTGGAAAAAACTGAGCGCTTACCTCTGTATATTAAATTGCCTATACAGTAAAACAATTTCTTGATTTTTTTTACAAATTATATTATTGTTAAATATTTATTGTTTTTGTAAATTCTTCAGACTAAACCGTGAGCAATGACATTTTATATTATTAAAAAGAACCAATAAGTACGATTTGTTCCTTTTCTTTTTACTTTTATCTGGGCAAGCGCCGCTTACCTCGCTTGCCCTGACTGCACGCCACTGCATCTAACCGTAACTTAAATTCTATACTTGAATACCTTTACACATATATTTTATGAAACTGAATTATTCAATCAATAAAGTCAAATATAAACACTTTTTTGTTATTTGTTTTTAATTGATTATTAATATTCTAAATGTTGATGAGAAAGCGACATTGACGCTATTTTAATAATAAATGAATTTAGTTAACTCAGTTTTCAATCACTGCATTTTATTGTAGTTTGTAACAGTGATAATCTGAAGAAAAAAAAAGTCTGTAGAATTAGTAACACTTAATAATGAATATATAATGTTCCTATATAGTTGGTAAGAATGACAAACAAGCGTACGGTTGTAAATGAGGTAACTGCGATATTTTTATACAAATAAAACGTTCGTAAATTGTATAGGCGTTGTTTTGATTTGCAGGAGACCGATTGAATTTCGCGTACATAATATAGTTCTTGATGTAATAATGTCTTCGCGTCGAACCAATAGCATCCGTTGTACATAAATAGATACGCGTACCTACATACGTGATGTGTGTACGGTTAATGTCCAGTGGCGCCGAAGCCTTCATAAACATTTACCATGACATCTAGTGTCACCCTCCCAACATCCTTCGCAATTTTTCTCTTCAAAATAATACAATCATATTTTTGCTACAAGTACAGTACTAAAAGTACCTTTTGTACTTCAGACGATCAGCTCATTAATATTTAAATTTTAGATTCTGAACGGAGTGATGGAATCTATTGATTTTACAATGATGTGTGTTTTTTTTTTTTTTGTGACTGACGACAACTTTTTTTGCAGTAAAAATGCTTCGACTTACTTATACAGCAACTTTTCTGAAAGGAAAGTGAATGTAGATGGTACTTGGGCAAGTCAAAAATCCAACTTTTTTAATACTTTTTGCAAAAATTGAAAAAAACGTTAAAAAAATTACGAAAAAACGGGAAATTTTACGCAACACCACGTTTTGATACATTTTTTCAAAATACTCTAACTCAAAAAAGAAAAATCGCAAGTATTTGAAATTTTCACCAAAAATTTATAATGTGTTTTCTACACATGGTTAAGTTTCTGAAGTATTTTAGTAATATTGCAAATATTGACATAATAATTAATATTACAATTTAAACATAACATATTATATAATATATCTATTCTAGACCAACAAATCATATTCGACAATAGTATGTTTTCCGAGTGCATGACATGTTTCACGTAACAAGTATCTTCTTTGTTTTGAATGTGATGACGATTTTTTGTAGCATTTCTCGCTAATTTTGTTATTTCTAAATTTCTAATGCATATATCTATATAATATTATTTATGCATTAGGCATACAACATAAAAATTCAAACTTAATTAATTTTTTATTAATTTTTCTAAGGATAATTTATTAATTTTAATTGTTTTAGCGCATCAAGTCAAATTTCACAAAATATTGTGGTTCTTTAAGTTTTTTTTTTGTTGGACTATATGTAGTTATATATATATATATATATATATTAATATATTATAGTGTTTTTCTTAAATTACATTTAATTAAATAAAACTCATTACTAGGTCATCTTTTAAGGGCATTTCTGCATTTTAGCCGGGTATATTTTGCTATTCGACCTGTTTTTCTGGTCATTTAAATCCGATTTATACTGTAGTGTATACTGAATAGGCATAGAAATGTACCTATAGCGCAGCGTTTCCCAAAGTGTGTTCCGCGGAATCTTAGGGTTCCGTGGGACAATATCAAGGGTTCCACCAGATGTATGTGATTATTGAGATAATTCTATTTTATATGATATATAGAAAAAATATTATTGAAAAATTGGAGTTGAGTTGAAATTGTATACCAATTGAGGTCCCGCGAAACACAAACTATTTATTAAGGGTGCCGTTGTCGATAAAGTTTGGGAACCGCCGTATAATAATTATCAAAAAGTGCGCCGACGCGAACCATGTTTATCTGTTAGCATTTTTAACCATTTTCACGGGCCTCATTTTTGTTTCCTTGCCGAACCCGACAGCAGGGAGTTAGCTCTGTTTAATTTTCACGTAGCTCATATACGTACTTACACAATATGCACGGCAACACTGCATACTACCCTAATTACGTATTCCGCGAGTGTACCGCCCTGGTCATCGTTAATAGTTAATATTATACGTACATTTGCGCGCACTTACCGCGGTGGTTAGTTTGTACGTTGCAACTATTATGTCGTAGTAGAGCAGATAATACGTGGCGTCCTGTACGAATGTAGAAAAATAATCTAAGTGCCCATATTATACGCGCGTAGCCACCAGTTATGTATTATTATTATCACGCGCGCGTTATTCGCACACCCTTCCGGCCGTTAATCGCGATGTTAATTATATTTATTCACAACACGGCTCTTCGTTTGAATATTCAAACGATGGCGATAATTGTAGTATCTTGTAGTTTTTTTCTCGTTTATTTTTTTGTCGTTTTCGTTATATTAATACACCTGGCTACTTGTAGCCATATAATTGTTATATAGTAGTATAATACTTATATTATACAACAATACGTGTACGAGCCGAAACGAATTCGTTCACCTGGGTCAACATGGTTCGCGACGGTTTTTCGCGCAATACTGCCATAGCCGAGTTTAGAGAGGGAGGGGGGGGCAACGGTCCGGTGTTGCCCCTAGCGTCAATATTTTAGGAGCTGTAAAATTTAAAACTACCTTTAGGTGCATTATATGGTGTAACAACGTATATGATATTCCTTATGGGTTGGAGACCCATCATTACAAACGAAAGCGCAATAAAGTATACGTATTTTCATTGATTTTAGAATATACTCTTAAAAATATATATTTAGAATGTATTCTAAAATCAATGGTATTTATTATAGGCCACCACTGGTGGACGTACACGTGCGGCGAGGGCGGCAAGGCCGGGTTTTTGTTTGGACAAATAAGTCAGTTGCTTCTAGGGCACCAACGGCCATCCTTGAAGGGTCTCTTGGTTAAACTCCGATAAACATACGAAAAAATTATACAAATTTAATATTGCTGGTTGATCGCAAGGGAAAATTTGATTCTCATGAATTTATTGGGGAGAGTTTATAATATAATATGATATAAATTGTTTTTTTTTTGCCCATATTATTATAGCCACTGGCTGATATAAAAATGTAAAACCAACAGTCATATAATACTGACGAAATAATAATATATCGATTTATCACTTGCTAATCATAAAAACTAAGTTTTTGTAATCGCTGGACAGCTGAACAGGTAGACTATGATGAAGTATTTCGATTATTTGCACGAAAATCAGCTTGTTACATGGTCATTATACAAATAACTTAAATAACTTATAATCAAGTGCGCCCATATGGGGAGGGACATGTCCCCCCCTGGAAAATGTCGAAAATCTTGAAAAATTGTTTACTGTGATCAGAATTTACTTATTTATTTAAACAGAATTTAAAAATGTATTTTAATATATTATGAAAATCTATAATTTGTTTATGAAAATTCGATTTATTTAGTTTGGCAAATCAGGTTATCAGTTATAAATAACAACACGCTGTTTCGTTTCTATTCAATGAATAGTTATCAATCCTTAAAATATTGTGTATTGCCACGAATACGGTATGTACATTATGTTTGTCTGTGTGTGCGTGTACACCACTATAATATTTTATTTATAATCACAGATTTATATATAATAAAGAAGTACGGGAACGGAGTGGGTAGTTTTTATACATGCACATAGCCCGGTCGTCGGTACCCACTACCGGCACCACCCAATACCTATAATTGTCCAACGGGTGACATTATTTAGTGTTTAGAGATGAAAAATAATCTTGAAAAATTATGAATATAAAATGCTGTTACAAGAAATCGTGCATTCCAACTTTCATCAACCACATCAAACTGTACTTTTTTGATTAGTTTAAAAGTAATTGCTTATTATTATTTTGCTCTAGAACCAGTTGCGACTAAATTACAAGTTAGTAGGTACAAGTGTTAATCTCCATTCTGTTCATACATTTGTTAAAACTGAACTTCTTGGAATAAGTAAAGACATGGACGAGATCTACAATGAGTGAAGATAGACTTGATGGCTTATGTATGATAAGCGTACATAGGGAAAAAATTGATGATAAAAAGAATGAATATAGAACAAGTAATAAATATATTTGGTGTTAAAAAAAGAAATTTACAATTTTTATTTGAAAATTAATATTTTAATAAATATAATTAATGTTTTAAGTGTCCAATTGATATTATTAATTAAATAAAAATTTCAATAAATTAATTTTATAGTTAATTAATAATTATTATTTTATAATCCTCCCGTTTGATGTATATAATGTAATAGTGTAATGTAAAATTGTAAGCCCCTTCCTACCTCGTGGTCATTCCTATTTATAAATAAATTGATAAATGTTGTCCTTGTCCCTCCCTTGAGAATTTTACTATGGGCGCCCTTGCTTATAATATATAATATAAGTTTATGATTATTAATATAATACAATATTAATATTTAATAAGCCCAATAATATAAAAATGATAATTATTATTATTGTTTTTTTTACGATTATCTATTATGGTAATAAATAAATATATTTTTTTTCAATTTCCTTGTTTTATTTTGATTAAACGAATAAAAGGAGGCCTAATTCCAATAATTTTCCTATTATTATTAGTTACCATTCACCATGTTTATGCTAAATAACTGTATTTGAATGAATTGGAAATTCTACCTTGACTAAATTTATAATTAAAATGAATTATTATAATTTATTAACATAATTGTAAATGTTTTTATTTATTCATTTTGAAGGCTAATTGGATCATTATCTGCATAATGCATTAAAAATTATTACATCACGTGTTTTATAATTCAAAATTCTTGCACATGCTACTAGCTGATGATAGTAAACGTCAATCGCGACGTAAATACACAACACATTTTATTTTATTTTATTTATTTTCCGAACGTATTTGCTTTATTTCCGATCATGTAAACTTTATGCATGATATTTACAGTCTACCGTTTCCGACAACTCATTACACTTACAACAATTATTTGCTGAAAGTATGTCAGTATGTGTGACTTCTCTTAGCATCTTGGTAGGTACACTAAGATACGTATAAATTAGGTATAGGCAAGACTGACGAGTGATTTATCTTTTCTGTTTTTATTTATCTTCGTTGTTAACATGCTACTATTGAAACCGATACACTCCATAACGAATCAACTTCAATTAGAACGATCTATAATAGAGACTTGGATGGGTACATATGATTCTTGATGAAAACTAAAATCGCTAAAAGCGAAAAAATTGAATTTTTACGAATCGAAAACAGTTTTGAAGTTTGATCCGGATGTATAAATTGTTTTCACTTATTGGTTACCAAGGTAATATATTATATGTTGATTTTAACTATTACCGATTGAGGTATACTTCTAAATTAATATAGTATACCTACATAAAAATAAATATAAATGTCCATACTTCAAATTAGTAAGGAAAAGGGAGCTGCATTTACTCACAATTTGTTTTCACGTGCATCGCCTGTAAGTCCAGGTAATTCATGTAACAAAAATGATGTAAAATTGGAAAACGTTATTTTTTGGTCGGATTTTTGAACACAAAAGAAACTGTACTCAGTCGAAATGCCTAAATCGTTGGGTCCAGAGATACTTTAAATTTTGCACAAAGATTCTTTACACAACGTAGGCGAGCACGAATATAATATATTTTTCAAAATCAACCTTTAAGGGGGTTAAAAAAGGTATAAGGGATAAAAATGGAAACAATCGTCTAGCTGGAACCGCTGAAACTTTGAGTATAAAATTTGGTCAGTTGTTTCGTTTTATGTATAAAAGTAAAGAACCACTACCAATCACTATAAAACTACAGAGTGTTTTTGATTAATTACAACTTTCAACCCGGTGTTATTTTGCATTCAGATCATCATATTACTGGCCAATCAAACCCCGGGAGACGGCCGCATGATGAAAGCTAGTACTTATATTATAGTACGAATTATATCCGAGAGAGACTTTTGTCGGTGATATTATCAATTATCATACATATTATATTATATATTTACAGAAAAAGGAAAACTTTGCTGCGAAACGCTACATATTGATACATGGATGAGTTTATATTATTATATTATGTATTCATAGGTATCCATGTATCAATATATCGTGCACTTTAATCGAAACGGATAAATAAATTATGGCTGCAGTGTTAACTTTAACCTATATTTGCACGCGTGTATAATATGTCACACTCGGCGACCCATGTTTATAATTTATATATAGATACATTGTCATAATATTAATATGAATTTTTATTTAACATTTGAATCAATATTTATTTTTTCATTTATTTTTCTCAAAGCTCACGCATCCATCAAAATCAAACTAAAATCAAAATGATTACTGTTACGACATTATGTGTGCGACGATAATACAAAAAGAGATATCAATATTATGCAATAAATGATGACCATACTTATACTATTCGAAATTTTTAAATACCTATCTACAAAATATTTTATAATATAGTTTTTGGTACTGTTGGTGTTTGCGATTTGTATGAAATTAATGATAAGATCGCAAAAAATAATATGATATAATTTATAATATAATTTAATCTTTTTTTGTTTTCTCGTTTAGAAACTCGTTAAAAAAATATTCGAATAAAGTATTAATTAAAATTTTATTTTTCTGTAAATAGTTTATTTGCACCGTATACGTTTCATAATATAATACAATTTTAAGATCGGAAATCGGACGAATATTATGTTAGAAAAAATGAATATATAATTTCTCTATACGAAAGCTTGAAAAAAAACGTAGCGTCCCGTGGTCGTTCGGATAATAATATATTCATTTATTGTACAGTTATAAGCATATAAATGTAGTAATTCGGAGTTTAAAACTGGAAAACGTTTTGCAAAATCGGTTACGCGTTGATCCTGAGCAATATATTTTATGGATAAATATAAATATCAGTTCAATAGACGATGTGATTCAGAATCTTTTTTTCTTATTTTTTTATGAATTTCAATATTTTGTTTTTTTATTCTAGCAACCGTCGAATAGAAATTGTAGTATCTCAAGTAAAAAGTTTAGTCATAAAGTGAACACGAGTGATACTTTTAAAATATCGTTTTTTCTTTTACTCGGTTTTCGATAATCCTATCGGAAAAAAAAATAATAATTGTCGTGCACTAGTACGCATTATTACGTCTTTTATCTGAAAAAATAAAAATTAAACAATCGATCAAGTTTGATCCTTTACGGTTCCCGGTATAGTAGTGTATCTATAGGTGGTTTAGATACATCTATAATACGAAACAACCATAGTGCATAATACTGTATTTTTACGTTAATGTCCGACGACTTGCGAGTACTTATTCGAATTAAATTATTATTAAACAAACATAAAATGTACTTATATGTATCTGTGTTATTTTATAATTATTTTACATTTTTATCGAACGAAATTCGACATTATTTCGATACAATCCGCAACCCGACACTTTCAAATCGCAATGTCACTGTCCGGTTCACCCTACTAATTTATTTATTTTTGTGAAGCGTTGGACCTTCTGAACGAACCCAAAGTCTTGAACACTATTAGCTAAGTACGCGATGATATTTCGTTACGTATCATTGCGGCGCCCTTGGTTGCGCATTTTATAATAATATTATTACATCACACTCGTGTTACGATATGAATATTAGTAAATTAACATTATCCTTGTACATTTCGGACGTTTTATTTGCATATTTTTATTATACAGGGAACGCGCGGGCTTCTGAAATATATCGTCTATTCGTCTACCACAGTATTATTAGGTACCTACAAGGCAGTATCTATATTTTTTTCGGGGCATCTAAAATATGCTTAGTAATTTAAGTCAATAATGAGTTTTAAAAACAGTTTTGACTTTAGTGCTTTAGTAAATGTAGCAAACGCAAAATTTATTAATTTTGATTTAAGCAATTTTTACAATTTAAAAATCATATTTAGTTTTTAGTACACGTGTAATTCATATAAAATATAAACGTCTACTTTACGAATCAAACAATAAAATGGTTTTTAGTAGTGTATATAGTCATAGAATGTATACTGGTATATAGACATATAGTAAATATATTATATTAAATATAAATATTATATAACCGATAGTATTTTTTATTTATTTTATAGTTGTTAAACTGTTATAATATAATATACATAAAGTCACGTGAGAATTCACTACGGTGAATATTTGACACTTTAATTCAGGTAATAAACGTTAAAAAAAAAAAAAAAAACGGGAATAACAAAATATTGAATTCAGCTTCAGCGCAATTCACGACTTCCTCGGGGTTTGCATATCGCACCACGCTCTGCATACTATTATTAATTATTAATTATTATGTTACACACGTATAATAATATATTTGTCCTGTGACCTCCACGTCGCTGCCGACGGAGGGTCCTCGACTATAGTACTGCAGCTTCCTCTCCCGGGGCACCGACCATAGCAGTGTTTCCCAATCTTTTTTTACTCAAGACCCCTTTTAGATTTTAAAAATCTCATACCACCTCTCATCTTCCCCCTCCCAAAAAATGTTTCCATAGATTAACATTTTATTTTTTAATAAGCTATTCAATTAAAGAAATAATATAATTTAACATTTGAATGCTACAATTTAATTAATTTTATATTTAAATGCCTACTAATAATATGAACTAGATATATAATTTGATTTCAAAATTGCTAATATAACACAAAAAATACTTATTTGACTAATGACTGCCCTGAGGTTTCCTGGTAACAAAATTATATCATGCTCAATAGATGTTAGTATTAGTGTTAAATTCCCCCCTCCTTAGCGCCCCCTCAGAAAAACGTCCCCTTCAAAATAAAAAATATCTTCAAGTAGGTGGTAGCGCCCGTGTTGGGAATTACTGGACTATAGGTTTGATATGTCAACGTGTGTCGGTCTGTCCACCGACTTCGGGAACGGAATAACAGCCTTAGCTTCTCATAAGCCTCGGGCCCTGGGCTATGATACACGGCACGTTTTTACTCGAGTTTTGATCAAACAATTTTTTTTTTGTTCTTTTCATCCCCATTCCCTTAGGCATCGCACACCGCGGAATCGTGCTCGAATTGCTGTCCTCCTCCCAATCCTCCTGTTTGCACGTCGTCGCCTCCATCAGGCTGCGTACAAAACGGCATCACGCCGACAGAGCACCCATCAACCGTCGGGTCTAGCGTCTACAGCTACACCGTGAAGGGCATCAACGGAGACGACATTTGCCTGGAAAAGTTCTCGTGAGCATAATGCGTAACGTATAACATAACAACGCGCGAACACTCGCGTGCACCCGCCGCTGATGGTTCCATGCATCCCGTCTCGCGTATACATTGTGCACGGCAACAATTTGATTTTTATCGTTGCAGGGGCAAAGTGTTGCTGATCGTGAACTACGCGGAATCGTGCGGTTTCACCGAAGAAAACTTGAAAGGACTATCGTCGTTATCCCAGAAGTACAAGTCTCAAGGTCTCGTGATACTAGTGTTCCCCAGCAACACTTTCAACCAGGTAAGATGACACGCGCGATTAGAAAAATAATAAATAAATAAACAATTATACGTTCTTAAAACGAAACTGGACTGCGCTCTCGTTCGTCACAGCGATCATTTAAGGATAACAAGCAAAATATAAGTGCCTCGATCGTATATATTCGAAAAAATTTTGAAAAATAACCATTATCAATATTTATGCATGGTAAATTTATTTTTATAAATTGAAATGTTTAACGAAATTAACGCGACGACGGTTTTTATTTGCCAATTCATTAATAAATTCGTCCGCTTTTATGACCATTGTACGATGAATAGATAGAAAATTTCCAATCCATGTAATCTTTTCCAAAAAAATTGTTTATCAATATAAATAATGTTACTGTCGGCGATACTGATAATAATTTAATAATATGTACAACCTGGATTTTGTGTATAACTTTTTATATACACATATATAGTCTACCTAATTTAAATCATTGATCGACTGCAGTAATAATCGTATAATTTTATTGAACACTTATCGTTCTGTTGTTGAGCGCTGGCTGCCGGGGTATAGATTTTCGAACTTCACAGAACGCGCTCCAGCCTTATGCCCAACTCGTTAAATTCGAATGAAATAAAAACTCATTTTACACTGTTGTATCTAATAATAATATGTACAAATATTATAATATTACATAACTACGTGTCCGTTGTACCAGCGGCTTATTATCGATCTGTGTTGTTTTCGCAGAATCCCAGCGGTAACGAAGCTGGTCTGAAACTGGCACAGGACTATCCCGATTTCGTCGTGTGTTCCGAGGTCGAGGTGAACGGTCCCTGCGAAGAACCACTGTACACGTATCTCAAGGAAACATTGCTCTCCAATTGTGGCACAAAGTAAGCATAAAACGTGAAAACTTTTCTGACGACCGGTTGTCGCGGTGTAACATCGATGACGATTTTTATTTTTTTCCAGAGACATCGAATGGAACTTTATCAAATTCTTGGTGAACCGACAGGGAGTTCCGGTCGAACGGTTCGGCAAGACCTACACATTTGACGTAAGTATACATACATGATGATTTACTATATTACTGTATATCATCATAATACGCACGTGACGTAGTGTTCGGGGGGGGGGGGGGATTCAGACTATGATGGCAGGAGAAAGGATTGATTTTTAAAATCCAAACTATACATCAATAACGGTTCAAACCCTTAAGGTCCCTATTTTGATCCATGAAAAAAACTGTAATCGTTCTGGCTTCCACGGCGTTTTTTGTTTCCAGAAGGGGGGGAAAGAACAATAGCTCCACACCTAGAGTTCGTCTCCGCAGCCGATATTATAAATCGTTACTATGTCGTCACACAATTTCAACGGTGTTTGGATCGGGTCCAAGAACGGATTAACTGATCGATGCAATATATATAATTTCAGATGGTTAAAAAATGCTTGCGTACAGTTTAGGATTAGGATGATGTTTCATACGAAGCTACCTATATCATTAGATGGTATACAAATTATACATTCCAATCGAAGTTGTACAAAATATATTACGTGGATATTATAAAACATTTCATCTATACACGTTTCGACGTTCGCTCACAATCGTTTTCAAATTTTCCGGTAAACGCTCTTTGTTAATGATCCGACACTTTTTTTTTGTACTCGAAACAGCTGCATTACAAACTCATATTTAACTTCAACGATAAATCCCCCCACGCCCTGTACGACATTAATTAATAATTATGATACGTAATCAAATGTTTAATACGCGCTGGGTGAAAAACTATAGTTCCATCACGGTGATGGTATAGATATACTATATAACTGAAAATAAATTTAATAATGTGCATTTTTTTTCTCCCCAAAAAAGAGCATTGATACATCAGTGAAGGACATGTGCTGCTGCTGCACCTGTTGACGCATCATCCACACCTACCTACTAACCACTGGATTTCAATAATCATGAGATAAAATTCCGTAAAATTCAGATTTCGACTAATGTATAATTAATTATGTATATTACGTTATTATCATATTATACAAACATATTATATTATATACTATTATTGTCATTGTTTTTTTTTTTTTTTAATTAAAACGTATCGAATCCGCGTACATTATTTCAGTAAAATAACGTTTTATAATATTAAAATAACATTGAAATCCGTGTCGCACACAATCTGTATACGGTACGGTTTGATTTAAGTACGAACATGTGTGTCGAACAATAATAATCAATTGACTGTCAATGAAGTGAATTTGTTTGAACCAAGGTTCGTAAATGGTAGAAGACAAAATCTGCAACTTATACCTACGTAGTAAGTAAAAAGTTTGCTTTTGTTTGCACGAAAAAACGAATGTGCATTTTTGAAATTAACATTTATTTTTTCCGTACATTATTATAATATAAGTGTTCAGAATACGTAACAAAGTGTTGTAAAGTATTTAAGTGCCGGATTTCAATTACTTTTACATTATCTATAAATATTTTAAATTGTTCTCAATTTATCGTAGAAGCGCAGGCCTTTTAAATACAATTTTTCGCTTATGAATATACCTATTTTTTGATTTGACCAATTTTAACTAAAATGTAGTAATTATTTAATCATTAAATATTATCAAGTACTGCGACTACTGAAAATGACATAATCACAAGAAAATCGAGAATACATGTTAAATAATAAAAAATAAAAAGAACGGATGGGCCTCGCTTTGCTGTACAGTTGGGGATGGAGTGCACCTCGTTTATAGGCTAGGTCATAATTACAATGAATTTGTTAAATTTGAATGCCATGATAGATATCATTGTATATGAATAACGATTCTGAACGGAGTTAATATGTTTGTCTAAAATGGGTATATAATGATGTAGTTTATTATATTTAAATTAAAATATAATGCAATTTCGTAAAAATTTAAATTTAAAACAGTCATAAAATTTTTCCTCTTAAGTCTGGTAGAATTTTTTTTATATATTTTTGAAGGTAAGCTTATGAACAACCTAGTGTTAAAATTTTGAGTGTCTCAGAGTAACTCACAGGTAATTCTACAAAGTGGCTACTTTTAAATTTTTTTTTTAAATCAAAAATTTCTTTTAGTGGTTTTGAATTTTGGATTTTTTTTAACTGTGATAAAAGATGGGCGCCATAAGTCACATATTATGTTAAAAAAAATAGAACCTCAATATCTGCATTATATTAAGAGTAATAACTACTGACTTTCCAATTAATTTACATACTGTATATATGAATATTGCGATTCATTCCATGATCGTGATTTTCTGCTAAGTGACTTGGTTGAAATCGATGTAACGTGGAGCAAACAATACGTGTCGTCCTTATAGTATCACTATACTACTGGTATTGCCTATTTCTGTGATTAAAATCCTAGCTCTGATAAAATTAACGATCTTAATTGGTTATTTTTTTCTCCATGACAATGCTAAAACCACTGATCTAGCGGGACAAATGAGACCGTAGTTATAAGCTGTTATACTGTAGTACCGCGGGACGAATGGTGATCGAAACCAGGGTAATAGACTTTAAATAATGAATATCGATCAAACGATCTACAGTAAAGTGCATACCTACATAGGTAAATTCTAGATACTGATTACTAGTAGAACCAAATAACATTAGGTAAATAACATAAATAACATAATAAGATATGGGTTTAATTTTTTAATTTAAATTTAAATTAAATTTTTTGAATTCCTAACAAACAGCCCAGATTTCATTAAATTATTTTGATGATAATGAAATGTCTATAAAATACTAATATAAATACCCAGTAAATGTTTTGAGTCACCATGACAACTAAAATAATAACCAAATAACAAATTAACAACCACACATTGATCCTAAAATTATTCATCGGTCACATTTTGATTGCGTTGGAACTAATAATCAATAAAACGTAAATAGAATAGGGATCCTAGATGTATTTTTTAAAAATACGGGACATTTTTTTTAAATCATGTATAGACTTCAATAATTGTAATTTGCATTTTCATTGGTGTTTATTTGGGAAGGGGGAGGGTACTTGTGTTAGCAATTAACATGTTACAAAATGAAATATGTAATGTTATTTTTATACAATTTTTTTTTAAACATTTCGTAGCAAAAATGACATTTGGGCTATTTGGCCAGAAGAAACATTTAATTTTTCTCAGTTACTAAATATTTAATATACTATAAAATAAAGTTAAACACAATATTAGATACCTAGTAGAAACAAATATAAATAATAATTAAAATTTAATTTAAACAAAAGTTATTATTATACATTATTAATTTATAACATAATATATTAGGTTAACTAACCCCAATACCAACAAAAAAATCATTAGAGATAATTTAAATTTTCTTTTGAGATTTTTCTTTATAATCCAATATTTATCTATCATTATTTGATTTAGATAGTATATTTTATCAATAATTTAAAATATAAAAAGCTAAATGATATAAAAAAATTTAATTTTTAGAATAAGGTACATACAAGACGGATTATCCAAAATACGAGACAAGTGTTATTTTTAAACTTTTGTCGGGACACCGGGACTCTTCCTTCAAATACGGGACAATCCCGTAAAATACAGGATGTATGGGATCCCTAAAATAGAAACAAATAATTTTAAAATGACTATCAACAAGGACAATCGTCAGAAGTTTACAGACTAAATTTGACATAGTATATTCATACCATATTTCTCAGTATTCTATGATTTATAGTCTAATAAATTATTTTTCGAATAGGAAATTAATAGTTTGAAAATTATTATATTTTCAAATCAAAGATTAGTTTGACGGGCCGTAAGTTGAAGACCCCAGATGTAAACTCTGGGATTAGTTAACACAATATAGAACGACACGAACTAAAAATAGAAAGTCCACAGTTCTAATTGGAAAAAAATTTTGCGGTGGTTTGAGGGGGGGGGGGGTTTCGAACCCGCGAGGAGTGTGACACTTCTCATTATACTTATGGTAATTCTATGGTTTCCTCTGAGTGGTACAAATTCTCAAGTACATCTTAATTGACTGGTTGAAGAAGAAGGAGAAGAAGAAGGGAAGGGGTATGGAAGAAATACCCCCTCGAAAGACGATGTCATCTTTATGTCGGAGACACGACATTTGTACATCATGTGTGTCCCGCGCTGTGGACACACGTGGAGTTGGTGTCCATTACACGGGTTACTTGTGAGTAGGAAATTTTTGCGCCACGGGACGGGGTTTCGAACCTGTGACCCTACGCGCCGAACATACGACACGTAACCGTTGGGCCACCGCCGCCTAGGATATACCATATGATTTAACATCTATTTAGATGCAGGACATCCACGTTTTATGGACGATGAAAGATAACGTTTCGGATAAAATGTACCAGTTAAAAAATTCTCGCAGTACTTTGACGAGCATAATGTTAAGGTGCGTTCAGACGGCACGAATCCGAAGTGCGAATGTTTTTTGACGCGCAACTCGAGACCGACCGCTCGGTCGTGATTCGCGGTGTACATCCGGTCTACACGTCGCGAGGATTGATGTGCGAGTCTGACTCGCGCCGTCTAAACGCGCCTTTATACATTAATTGTACTATGTAAATGTAGTACCTATCATTGATTATAAATTTCATTTATAAATTTATAATCAATGGTTAAAATATTTAGTACGCGTATTGAATCCGACCGGAAATACAATAAGACAATGCGGCGGTTATTATTAATACCCAAATTATTTTCCAGATACTAATCTAGAAATATTGGGGTTTGACTTATAAGTTTGTTACATTTTATTTTTTGATTGTATTTATTTTTTATTAAATAAATAAGGCTATTATCATACTACATAATTTGGAATAAGAATACAATTTTATAACTTATAAGTTATACCTAACTAAAATCATAATTAAAAAAAGAACGGGTGGGCCTCACTTTGCTGTACAGTTGGGGGTGGAGTGTACCTCGTTTATAGGCTAGGTCATTATTACAATGGATTTGTTAAATTTGAATGCAATGATAGATTGATTATTTTATTTTTACCGTTATTTGTATACAATGATTTGTATACAAATAACGATTCTGAACGGAGTTAATATGTTTGTCTAAAATGTGTGTATAATAATATAGTATTTTATATTTAAATTGAATTATAATGCAATTTCGTAAAAATTTAAATTTAAAACAGTCATAAAATTTTTCCTCTTAAGTCTGGTAGAATTTTTTTTATATTTTTTTGAAGGTAAGCTTATGGACAATCTAGAGTTAAAATTTTGAATCTTAAGTATAAACAGAAAAAATTTTATGAATTTTCAACTACAAAATAACTTGCAAATTATCACGATTTTAACATATTTTATACAAATTTGAACTTTATGGGCTTTATTCCGCACAAGTAGTTGAAAAAAAAGGTTCATCAAGATGTTCAAGTTCCTGCAAAGGTTTCGTGGAGTAAAATAAGTTATGAAACGTTGGTATAAACTTTATACACTTTTCTCTCCACTGATATCCCCACTACTCACACGGCGCGTACTTTTCATCATTACTTTGCTTGTGCAAATCCGTTACCTATGATTATAATTTTTTTTGCACCAATGACGGTTAGCCGCGGTAAAACGAACCAACGTCAAAATGCGTTCTGCTCGAGTCACGCCGCGAACGTATTAATGTCGAATGATAGAAACAGACCCGCGAGAGGGGGGTAGCTTGAGTTGTCACCCCGGGGTCCAAAGCAATCAAGTTTTATATTTTACTTGATTATTACCTTAATATAAAGGAGCTCTGTGGTCTTTGATTTCTTTCCATGGCATATATTTATATTGGTTACCAAAGAAGTTTTCAGCGTAACATACACGCATGACCTATTGGCTGTTATATCGACATACATAATCGTCGTCATAGGGTGTAAATCTATATTGTTTTTATTGCATATAAGAATAAGAAAGAGTAGGTACGCATGTCGAATTGCATATGGTCCCGGATGGGATTTACAGTGAGGTTATAGTGAATTTCGAAAAATTCGTCTTTTTAACGGGTGAAAACAAGTCTGAAGTAAAATGTTGTGTCCCTTAATATTGCAATTGATGCCACTGACTTTCTAAGCACAGTTCACCGCGTTCTTGCTACGCCACTGCCCACTGGTGAGATAATACATCGTTCTACGAAAGGCGAGCCGTTTCTATATAGATTATAGACGATTCAATTGTTTATAGTTGTTGCGCTGTATACGACTTATGTTCAGGTGCGGTGAAGATGAATAATGTTGACTAAAATGCATTCCAGACTTTAATAGATCCGCAGCGACCAGAAATATTATGGTCGTTCTATATCCTTTTGGACGGAACATACTTGTGTGTGTGTGTGTGTGTGTGTGTGTGTGTGTATGTGTCGTGTATCATGTATTTTATGTATATGTGTAATAGCAACGCCAATGGTATTTGTGTTTTGCTCCGTGACTGTATTTCGTTTGAATAGCGGAGACTTTGACTGAACGCTTCGAAAACTATACGTATATATAATATAACTATCGTGCGTTTGTGTGTACCGTTCGTCCGTTCCACTAGATCAGTGTTTACCTAAAGGATGTGACCTGTTACTTGAACTATTTTATTTTAAAAGTCCTACGAAGCACTTTTTTTTGGCCAAATGATACTGCAATGTTTATCCGAAGTGACACGACGACATTTAATAACTGATAATATTAATCATTTGCCACGAATTTTTTTTGTTTTGAAAAATTGTGATTGGTGAACGTTGCAAGGCTGTGCTAGAAACGTTCGCACGGATTAAAATAGTCCGTTGGTTGTAGTAAATTAAGTATAAAATGTAACATGGTTTTCGAGGGATACAAATACTCGTTCCACCATTACTTCGAAGACGAAAACAAAGGACCGACACATAGTATATACATCGAGTTGCTTTTAAACATTTTCCCCGTCATATTTTGCTGTTAGTGATTTTTCTCTTTCGGCAATATACTCTCTTATCGTGTCTTGAGTTGCATTTTATCCACTTACCATAAGAACCTGGCATCAAAAGATGAGTCAACCGTTTCACAAGAGGTCTTGGAGTTATACGTACTTATATATCACATAAGAGGTAACCAAAATGTTTTGGCTTACAGCAGCCAAAGTATTTTCTAAAAATTGTGTTACTGTGTACTTGCCATTTAAAACTTTGGTATTCATTGTCTATAAGTACAACGTACAAACAAACATATTTTAAATAATAAAATAAAACAAACATTTGTAAATGGTTATAAAGCTCGTAAATGTACCAAATTTTAACAAAATTTTAATTTATTTAACAAATAAAAAATATATCAACATATTTATGTCTAATAAAAACTCGTTTTAAATAATCTCTCCAACATAAATTAAATTATCTATATGTAAAACAACCAATTTTTCTTAATGTATTCCTTCAACTATTTTTCATATTCAGTTACCTGTGAAATTATTTTTAGATTCTAAACGGAGTGATGGAATCTATTGGTATTACAATGATGAGTGTTTTTTTTTTTTTTTTTGTGTCTGAGAACACGATTTTTGGTAGTAAAAATGCTTCGATTTTCTTAAACAGCAACTTTTCTAAAAGAAAAGTGAATGTAGATGGTACTTGGGTACGTCAAAAATCCAACTTCTTCAATACTTTTGTAAAAAATCGAAAAAAAAACAATAAAAAAATTACGAAAATACAGGAAATTTTACGCAAAATCACGTTTTTACAAAATACAATTTTTTAAAATGCTCTAACATAAAAACAAAAAAACGCAACAACTTGAAATTTTCACCAAACCTTTAAATTTGTGTTCTATATACATGGTTAAGTTTTCAAAGTATTTTAACATATTTTGACTTATTTATAGACAATTTAAATTTTCGATTTTTGTAATTTTTTTTTTTTTTAAACACCTATAAAATTTAATTGACTGGCCAAAAACTCTCGAAAATTTAATACAAGGTTCATAATAAGCTTAACTTATCTTCACTAAAAAATATCGGTGAACGTTTCACTCAAATTTTTTTTATATGCTCATAAAGCTCAAATTTGTATAAAATGTGTCAAAATCACGATAATTTGCAAGTCATTTTGCAGATAAAAATTCATAAAATTTTTTCTGTTTATACTTAAGGTTCAAAATTTTGACACTAGTTTGTTCATAAGCTAATCTTCAAAAATATATAAAAAAATTTCTACCGGACCAAAAGGAAAAAATTTTATGACCGTTTGAAATTTAGATTTTTACGAAATTGCATAAAATAGCGATTTATAGTCAAACGATTTTAAATATTTGTTATAATTCAAAAAGTATAAGTCACAGAAACTTGAAATTTTCACCAGTTGTTAAGGTAAGCATTTCCTTTATGTCATATTTTTTTCAAAATATCATATTGATTTTTAAGCCCCTTATAGGCATTTACAAAATTCGTATTTTTTACATTTTTTTTTTTGTAATCGGTGATAAAAAAAAATTGACTTTTACAAAATACATGACAATTTAATAGAATATTCCGCACAAGTAGTTTTTATTGTCATTCAGAAATCATCAAAATCCATTGGCACAATTTTTTTTTATAAGCGTTTGAACAGCGAATATTGACATAAAATTACATGTAAAATATAATATAATATATAAGATTCTAGACTGACAAATCATATCGGTTTTTTTAAAATGCTCAAACTCAAAAACGAAAAACCGCAACAACTTAAAATTTTCACCAAATTTTTATATTGGTGTTCTCTATACATGGTTAAGTTTTCAAAGTGTTTTGACGTATTTTGACTAATTTATAGACAATTGAAATTTTCGGTTTTTGTAAGTTTTTTTTTTTTAAACACCTATAAAATTGAATTGGCTGGCCGAAAACTCTCAAAAATTTAATACAAGGTTTATAATAAGCTTAACTTATCTTCACTAGAAAATATCGGTGATTGTTTCACTCAAATTTTTTTTATAAGCTCATAAAGCTCAAATTTGTATAAAATGTGTCAAAATCACGATAATTTGCAAGTTATTTTGTAGATAAAAATTCATAAAATTTTTTCTGTTCATACTTAAGGTTCAAAATTTTGGCACTAGTTTGTTTATAAGCAAATCTTCAAAAATTTATAAAAAAATTTCTACCCGACCAAAAGGAAAAAAATTTATGACAGTTTTAAATTTAAATTTTTACGAAATTGCATTATAATTCAATTTAAATATAAAATACTACATTATTATATACACATTTTAGACAAACATATTAACTCCGTTCAGAATCGTTATTCGTCTACAATTATATCCATCATTGCATTCAAATTTAACAAATCCATTGTAATAATGACCTATCTTATAAACGAGGTACACTCCACCCCCAACTGTACAGCAAAGCGAGGCCCACCCGTTCTTTTTAACTATTATTTAGGTACCTAGGATGTTACATTTTTAATTTGAAACCGATCGTAATATAAACTATTAATAGTTCACAAGTCTCAATAGGCTTTAATTTTAATTATTTATATTAATTATTATTTATTTATCTATATATATTTATTTATACAGTGGTGTAGTGGAGCGTATACACGGGTATACGGCGTATACCCACTTCTTTGTTTTTCTGTTGGTGCGTATACTTATAGAATGCTATCTGATACACGGGTATACGGCGTATACGCACTTCTTTTTTTTCTGTTACATATTAATAATCTTTTTTATTAAATATATAATAATTAATAAATTGACGTATACAATAAAATTACAATTGAACTGTATGATAGTACAGTGAATACGTTAAAAATTTTCGTCTTTATACAACCACTTACATAAATCTTCAAACTATATTGAAAGAGATCAAAAATCTAGATCTAAATATCTAGGATTATGTAAACGTTTGAGAAGTCCAGAATTTGTATTAGACTTGGCACTAATGTGTGACGTACACACGACAAAGAATTGTCTTATTTGTCTCCTGAATTACAAAGTCGTTCAATTACATTGTTGCTTGCTGATGAGTTGATCTAAAAAACAATCAGAGTTATTGATTCTTTTAAAACAAAACATGAAGAATTCATGTTAAAAGCTTTATATGCACAAAATACCATGTTGTTCAAAAACGTAGTTTTATCAAGTAATAAGAAACTAAACATTTTAAATCATAATCAATTTTTAACCAATCTGTGTAATAACCTTCAAGCACGTTTACTTGAAACAAACGAGGAAGAATCTAGTATTTTAAATGATATGCGAATTTTAAATAAATGTACATAGTCGTCTGCAAATGAAAATATACGATTTGGTGAAGACGAATTAAAGAGATTGACGAATAGATTGATGTTAAATACAAATAATGCGATTCAGGACTTTCGAAAATATATCAACAATGAAATTACCAATGAGGAATTAAAATAACTGGACATTTTAGTGAAAACATTGCCGGTTTCCACGGCGGAATGTGAAAGAGGATTTAGCCAAATTAATTTGATGTGTTCAGATCTCAGGTCGAGATTATCTGTTAGTAACATTTCTAGTTTAATATTTATAAATATTAACAGACCAACAGTTACAAAATGCAATCCAACATATTATGTAAGAAGTTGGCTGCTCAAACAGATCTTCAAATGTTAATAGATCTCGAAAAGTTGCACAGGCCAAGTTAAATGGAGAAAAAGCTAGTTTATAGAAAATTTTATAATTTATTAATTCAATTATATGTTTTGTTAATAGTTTTATGTTTGTATATGACAATTTTATATTATTTCATAAACTCACTACCTATATAACATATATTAGATAATTATTAATTAATTAGAAAATTTAGCAGTATGATTTCAAAGAAAATGAGATATTTATTTTACATTTTAATATTTTCATATTATGGTATTTTTAATTTGTATTAATTTATGTTATTATTAATCCCAAGTGTCATAAAATGTATGATTACATATTATTGGGAGTATAATTGTGACAAGTTATAGTATATAATATAAATATAAAACTTATAACTACGTATATATAGCCATATGGGGGGGGGGGGGCAAGGCCCTATGTTTAATTATCAATCGTGTTTAAGCGTATACTCACTAAAAAAATTACGACTACATCACTGTATATATATATATATATATATATTTTATACATAATTTATTAAATAATTTCTATAATTTTTTTCTCTCATCCATTTAATTTAAACACATTATAATTAAATAATTGTATTTTATATTTTTATATAATATACACGTTATATCTATCCATATAATAATTTTTTTTTGTAACTGTGAAAATACATGTATGATTACTTTATACTTCAAACACAGCACCCTATAGTTGGGAACCACTACTGTATTATACAAAACTGCATGCGGATATTCCAGTGTTTCCCAACCTGGGAGGAATGTCAATATTGCTGCAGGGGAGATACAAGCGATCACCATAAAATCAGATTTTTTATTATTATATGTTTTATATAAATTGTATTTTACAATGTAGGGAAAAAATGAAAAATGAATGTACTTATACTATTAATTAGTATATTTATGGGTTACTGAACAACTATTCTTATAAAGTAAATTGTTAAGTATATAAAAAAAGGTGATAATTTTTTTCAATAGAAAGGGGCTACGAGACTTTTGAAAATCTTCAAAGGGGTCGTAGAACAGAAGAGGTCACGAACCACTGGGATAATCAAATGGTGAATATAAATATAGGAATATTCAATAAATTTCTGTGGAAAATAAATCACGATTTGTGTAATATAGTTGTTATCCAAACGGTTTATGAACGTGATCCGGCCAAAACATTTTTATCTACTCACTCCATTAAAAGCTCTTTTCTGCTATACTTAGTTCGCCCCCTTCTTGAGTATGGAATCATCCTCTAGGACCCGTCCACGGCATCTGCACGTAACATGATTGAAAGGATTCAAAGAAAATTCCTCCGTCACGCTGCCTACAAATTAAATGTATCCTGTCTACCTCACGATTACACACCAACCCAACGCCTCTTTTCCCTTAAAAGTCTGGCTGATCGTCGTCACTCAACTAACCTAGCATTTCTAACTATAATCTTCTTTCCTCTAAAATTGACAGTCCCGAATCACTTTCTCGTGTTTCGTTTAATGTCACCTCCCGCCGTACACTATCATCTGTACTATTCCACATACCCTTCTCTTCCTCTAACTACTATCTTAACTCACCGATCATCCGTCGTATGTGCACTGCCAATACTGACCCTTCATTTTCCCTCTAAAGTTGAGCTTGTTTCCTCAAAAATTATATTGTTAATGTCTATTGTCTACTTTTGTATTAATAGGGTTCTTCCCGTATTTTAAAATAAAGTAAAAATAAAAATACAAATCTCGTTTCCACGACATGACACGCATGACTATAGTCACTATATTGACAGTTTTGACGGTAGATCATTTTCTAATTTATATTGGTATTATATCTTAACAGACCTAGTCGGAAATAAACATAATCTAAATGCTGACCTAGTATAATGTGACGTAATATCGCAGCTAAATTACCTATTGTATACCTTTCAGTCTACTACCTAATATACATACTACTATAAAAATACTGACCATCAATTAACCGGTTTCATTTTGATTTCCAGAAGCCGATAGAGTTATATTCTTGATCCTTGGCTACATGAATCCTCAAAAAACCATGATCGAATTAACCGGTTTCAAATATATTTTACGGTAAAGAACCAATGATAGGAGTACGATAAGAACCAATATGATGTAACCTGGCAACGAAGTAATACAGCAAAATAAATTACACCACGGAACCCATAACGTAGAGAAATATTCAGGTGACGTATCTCGTAATGTCGTATCTTCGTAGGTACTGCAACTGAAATTCTGTCGGCTTTGCCGTTCGCCGGCTTTCTTAAGTATGATATGCGATACGCCTCAACGATCTAAGCTAATCATATACGCGCTATAACATGTTGGCACGTTCAAAATTTTACATTGTATATATAGCGCCATGTTCAACGTGACTACGCATGCGAGGTCCAAGAGTCACGAGGGGAAAATCAAACACGGCTCCAGGGCCCAGCGTGAAACCGTTTTTTTCCCCCTATCACATATCCGATAACTGATGCGCGCGAGTCCTAGGTGTATATACGGTTAAAGATGAATATAGAAACAGTTTGGTGAACATTTTTCCACGCTATAAGGAATCGAAAATAATACACATCGTCGTTGGCGAAATACAAAACGATTTGCTTCGTTATAACCATCCGCTGTATAATAGTAATATATATTATAATTATTTTGTTTAGGGGTACTCGCTATATGCGCGTTTATAGGGAATAAAAAATCGCGTGCGTAATGTGCGATATTTTATTACCACGCCATTTTACTGGCGTTTCGATATTGTTTTGAGCGTCTACTTAATATTCTTGTTCGTCACTAATCATTATTATTACATCGGTTTAACTGTGCGAGTACGTTATTATATAATATTATTATGTGGACGTTTCGCACTTCGATTGTACACCTATGTTTATGAGTACGAGTATAATACAATCGTCAACCGAAATGACATTCATGTAAGCCCGAAAGTGTGGGGGAACCCAATAAAAGTACATAGTGATTATATTTTTAACACTCTCGAAGTACTAAATAAAAAATGTAATGGGAAATTTGCACTTTACTGTGGAAAATATCACGTTTAAAGAATTAAGAAATACATATGTTCGGTATGCCGTGCGCAGTTGTAATATTTAATGCGTAGGTGACCTTGCACAAAGGAATATAAAACGCGATGATGTGTGTACATGGTGAATTTTATTATATTTAAATAATATTTGATCTGTTTACCGGACGGAAAAACGAACGTGAAACATATTATACTATATAGACGTTCGACAAATATTGGGCGATCATTAATCGGTTTACTTCAAATCGTATACATATGTATATAATATATACGTAGCAGATATTTGCATTGGATCCACATGACGTTTGAACAGACATTTTTTATCATCATTATTATTATTATTATTATTATTACTTTTATATATATATATATATATATATATATATACATATATATATATATATATAATATTCAATCCGTCCGTCGTGCGGTTAAAAAATGTTATGCCACGATGGTATACCGAGGCACACGCGCTCTTGTATTACATGTTATTTGCTCATAATATATAAAGTCGTTTACATAGGTATAATATTGTTATTGTTGTACAGTAATATGTTCGAACATGTGTGTGTCAATTAATGGAACACACACGTCATTATACCGTTGACAAACGTTGACTCGTTGACATATAATATACGCGGATTTGCGAAATCGTCGCGGACAGGGTTATTATATAGGATAAAACACGTCGCGAAAGCGACATTTCCACGCATTCTCAACTCATAGTCACGCAACAATACGTAATATATGATGAGTGTTGGAACTAGTGTACGCGTAATCATAGCGATATTGGTAAGTTAAACCAGATTATATTGTCATACTATATAATATGACGTATAAAATTATACTAGCCGAATGGGTCGGCTTCGCGCGTAACAGTCTAAGTTCGGGGCATAGTTTTTAATTGACTACTATAGGACATACCCTGCGTTATAATATAAAATAGTCATAAGTTAGACATTTTTTACCTCCTTCCAAAAAATCAGAGAAAGAAATAAAATTTTCCATTTTGACACTTTTTAACCCTTCTTGACCCCCTCTAATAGGTTGAAAATCCTTCATTAATAGGTGTATACTAAATCATAAGACACAAATACAGACCGAATTTCACACTCGTAATAGCTTGAGTGATTTTGATTAGGCGATGATGAATTATTCAAAGCAGAGATCGTCAGAACATATTATGTTATTTTATAAAGATATAAAATTAATTGTCCACCTATAGGTACGTATTACGTGCCTTTAGTGCACTTTAAAATTAAAAACATTCAATGTAATATAAAAGTATAAATATATATAATGTAGGTGTGCAAAATTTTCCATTTTTGTTTCCGAAAAAATTTAACTTAGCCAATAATTTACGTAGAGAGGCTAAAAATATAACCACAAATTACTATTAATCGGTTCAGATGGAATAACTCATAAGTTATGAAGTATTTGTTTAAAACTATTTAGGATAAATTAATTTAAAACAATTAAGCTTCGTCTATAATATTGATTTTTTTTTATAGCTAACGCAGAACTTGTTGACAAAATGTGAAGACACTCAAGATATCGACCATGGACCACAACCATTTCCTATGGATCCATTTGGTCATATAGATAATTTAGACCATGATCATCACATAGAACAATTAGAACATTCTTATCATATCGGTGAATTGGATCACTCAGATCTTTTAGATCATTTTGATGCTGTGGGGAGAAGCAATCCTGAACTCATGTCTAACATGTTACAGTCGAGCGGTATGAGCAAGCAAATTTTAAATAACAACAACAGTAATAACATTATTCGACGTGTTGATGTGGTTCATCGCAATGGCGATTCAACAACCAAGTACGAGACTACGCATCACAATAACGATATGTTTGACGAAACCTTAATCCCATCGCTCTCACCATCCAATACACCGATTGGCTTCACAAAAATAATGAAGAAAACGGTGATAAAACGTGGTGGTAAAAACGGCGAACAAAGTTCCGCCCTGGATTCCAGTCGGTCGATGAATGAGATGGTCGGCAACGGTAATTTGAACGTAATCGGAACGGACAACGAAATTACGTCCAAATCTCGAACAGTATCCCAAATCGACCGTATGGAAAACAATGGAATGCCACCGATGTCCGTTCAGCAAGGTTCCGAATTGTCGAGTGATTTGAAGAACGCAATACGAACAACGGTAACAAAATCTACCACTACAAGTGAAAGAGACGCGTCAAACGATTTGGGGAGCAGATCAGCAGCCCTAGGTCTAGTAAATTCAATACCTTCGAATAATGTCATGTCCAGAATGAGCTCGTCGAACTCCGACTACGGCAACAGTGTAATTATCGACGGCTTGCGATCCAGTTCAACGGACGACTATGGAAGAATTACATCGATTCCTAACGCGCCGATGATGGGCATGAATGGTCCCAACGGTATGCCCCGTGGACAACAGATGTCTCGTAAACCGGCAGGTTCGTTTGTGAAAACGACAATTATAAAACACGAGACTACACATGACGATGACTATGACGACCATGTCGGAGACTTCGACGACCATGTCGGAGACTTCGACGACCATGTCGGAGACTTCGACGACCATGTCGGAGACTTCGACGAACACGGTAGTGAATTTAACGAGGGAATCGTAAAACATACCAACAACATTGTGGCCACGATGAACCCTTCGGGATATAATCAATTGGAAAAAACCAGTACGGTTGGTGGAAAGAATTTCAACACTGATACTCAGATTGGAAGCATCTCACCGTGGAAACAAAAAAATTATGAAAACAAATCCACCCGTTTTCCGAATTCACTCTCTCAGTCTGGAACCTCGTCCCAAACGAATCAACCGATGGCTTATTCTGGTCTTAAATTATCCGAGAATCAAGGTTTATCGCGACAAACACAAACAAGTACAGTCAGAGAACAAGGAGAGAATGACCAAATCGATTATAATAATTTAAACGGCCAAATAATGATCGGGTTGAATTCTAACGATGGAATAGGCCAATTGAACGATAAGATAAATTCGAATCATTTTATGACCTTAACGTCCTCAACAAATCAAGACAATAATGGCATAATGTCTACTAATAATATGGAACAAATGAACGGATTTATGCCAGGAGGTTATACTTTGATAAAAACTCAAGGAGATAATGGCCATGGTTTTAGAAAAAGAAACGGTAATAAACGTACGAAAAAAGCTAAAAGTAGAAGATCAAAGAAAGTTTTGGTAAAAAAGATCACGTATAATACCAAAACCAAAAGCACAAAAAGAAACAGCAGAAGGAATGGTGGAATATATGGCGGGAAAAATGGAGGAATAAATGGGAATAGGATGGGAGTGAATGGAGGAATGAGTGGTGGCAGTGGCAGCGGTAGTGGTAGTAGAAGTAGTGGTGGAAGGAGTGGAGGCAGCGGCAGCGACAATGGTGGTAGTAGTGGTAGTAGAAGTAATGGTGGAATGAAAGGTAATAGAAGTGGTGGTGGATCGAGCGGTGGTGGATCGAGTGGTGGTGGATCGAGTGGTAATGGGAGCGGCGAAAGAAAAAATATGGTTAAAACCGCGAGATCGACAGGACAAAAAAACGTAGACAGACAGTCGTACTCGTCGAAAATGTACGCGATCAAGTCACCGGAGACTTCGACATTCTCAAAAAGCTACATGCACGAGTCTAACATGGGGCAACAGCAAGGGCACAATATGTGCAATTGCAACGGACAACGGTCGTTGAACCAGAGAGAGGTCATCGGGGAGAACGCCAACGCGAGCAAAAACCACGGACCCGCAGGGAGTGATGATGACCGTTTTCCAAACAACCCACACATGCAGCTCGAGTCCAGCGACTCACCGTCCATGATGCAAGGATTCCCAGGTGCACCGGTGTTTTTCAACAAACCGTGGAATTCTATCAACAGCAATGTAATGAAGAATGTCGCCTATACGTCGAGCAACGCGGAACAAAGCACACAACACGTGGGCGGTCCACCGGGCCCAGGTCCGCAGTTCCACCATTCCTTTGGTTCTCATCCGTTTTACAAATCAATCAATAGACAATTTCAAGGTTCGTCGGCAGCAGATCATCAGCCACCGCCACCTCTGCCACCGCACAGGGGCCCGGGCACGAAGTTTGGCAATTTCAAAAACAGTTTCTCCACAATGTCGTTCGGAGGAATGATGCCACCACCTCCACCACCTCAAGGGCTCATGCATAATATGCAGTCGTTCTCCAACCACCCCGGGGACCAGATGATGGACGGAATCGACATGGTATCGTCTCAAATGCATCATCAGCTCAAAGACGGCCGTAGCGGTTCGGGTCGTTTAGGGTTCAAACAGGTCGTTGGCTCGGCGAACTTGGCGGATTCCGTTGGACCCGCAACAATGATGAACGCTCACGGCAGTAATGCGATGATGAGCAACACGAATGGAGGTCCAATCGTTTCGGGGTATACGAAAATAACCAAAACTACCAATACTATAGACGGCGATAACGATGTTCCGGAAATGATGAATGTTGCTCGTTTTCAGTCGATGGTGCCTGAAACAGGTAGCTATAGCGACGACGATCACGATAGTAACTAGAATTATTAATATTGAGAATCAACCAGTATACATGCAATACTTAATAGATATAACCATCACATACTGTCAATACGAAAATAACACTGCATAATAATAAAAATAATAAAAATAATAACAATAATAAATTCTATAAAATATAAAGCATAAACATGTTGACTAGAGCATGACACTTACCACATACTGACATACTGTAAACATTTTACAAGCCGAAATGTATGAAATGTTCATTATTATATATGGTTACATAATATTATTATATCTGTTTAAATAAAATTACTAATTATTTACCATAATTATATTGTATTATTATATTGAATTTTAATCCGAAGGAAAGCTGTTGAAAAAAATGTCAGTTTCATTACAAGTTGATTATATTTTAATAAACTACAGTTTTACTGACACACCAATAGATACATTATATTATATAATTATATTTTATTACGATGATATAGTAAGGAATGCACATCGAAGGCTGTAACTAACAATAATTATAGTATGCACATTTTCAATAAGCTAGATATAGGTATTTTTTATTTTTGTTTTTATTACAATTTGTTATACGTAGAAAAAAAATAAAGAACAATAAATAATAATAATATTGTGGACATCGGGTACATCGTAAGTCGTTTGACAGAATTACCGAAGAATCCTGCCAACGGAGGAACACAAAGAATTTCGAGTTACCGTTGTAATTAACCACCATTTTATTTTGAAATTCTCTATATCTAATTTTTGAACGATACGTCGATACACACGAATTGATCATAAACACCGCAGTCACATGCGTGCGTGCGCACGTTATAGTCTTATATAATGTAGATAATTCAATACGTACAATACCCAAGTGCGCATAACATTTTAATAATGATAATAATCGACGTTATAAGTAAATTGATACCTGGAATTATATTTAAACTTATAATCTATTGTATTTTTTTTTAAATTGTTTTTACTAATATTATTATACTAATGGCAACAGCGTAAAATATATTATATACTCGTACATATATGTGATATATTATATTATATTATATTATATAATAAATACACTTTTTATACGTAATACAGCAGATATTTTAATTCAGCGATTAAAATTAAATGTTATAGTTATAAAATAAAAATATGTTTAACTGAGTAATGAACAGTAAACTTAATTGTGTTGTTTTGAAATAAATTGGGATAAACCCATAAACCGTATTCTTACGGCCCGGCTAGTTAGTAGTTTCTGTTCAATTTATAGAAGTTAATGAGTATATTATTATTCCACTGGAAAAAAACGTTACCTAGTTGTTTTTAATTTATTTTACATATTGAATACCTTAAATTTTTTTCGTATTTGCCATAGTCGAGGAATTAATTAAATATCATTAGGTCTATAATTATATAGTATATGGCCAGGCTGTAACTCACCCAAACGTGCAGAAGTCTCGCTTGTATTTAGATTTATAGAATACATAAAATCATGAGCTTATACAATCATTGTTACTTGCATTATACATACATAGTACAGTTAAATGTATAAAAAATATAATTTATTTTCGAAACCCAAATTCTCAAATTTCAAATGTTGTTCTACTATAAAAAAAATTTAAAATAGCCATTTTTTGACTCGAATTTTTAAAAAAATGTTGATGTTTAAAACTCTTATAAAGTGTATACTGTATTTATTAATATTTTCTATGATTTTTTTAAGTATGTGAAAAAATTAACAATAATATTGTGTATCAAGTAATTGTATAGTATAATACTATACATCACTATTAATTTAGATAGAACCTTATCTGATATTGATAGAATGTACAATATAATTATACAACAATTTTAATTATTAAATTCAAATCCTCTAAAAGTTTAAAAATCATTATAATCTAATAATCAAACTTTAATACGAAATTTAGATACAATGATTTTTCAAAAAATCCTGTTTACAAAATGGCTATTTTCATTTTTTATTTTATTTAATGGTAAAATAAAATTTTGGATTTTCAAATTTGAGTTGTAAAAATAAATAAAAAGAAGTTTTAATACAATTGTGTAGTAACCCAGAACCTATAACCTATTAATTAAAAGAAAAATAATAACTACAAATAACGGGTAGAACAAAAGTAATTTTTGCATTTCGCATTTGTCGTATCATCTTGAAACACTCTGTACTTATATAGCTTTTATTGTTCAATAAGCTAGGTCAATATGTTTGATTTTTTTCTTCCTTAAAACGCTTAGTATAATATTATTTGCCATGTTTATCGGCGACCGCGTATGTTATTATTGTACACACGTGCGAGCGTCGAAATCAATATAATCTACAAGCCGCGTTATTCGCCGTATAATTGCATAATTAATTTATAATAATATTGTAGTCCAACGGTTATGTACATTATTCGAATACTGGAGTGACAATTATTAGGTGTAGGCGGTATTCGTATGCTATGCTATGCTTGGCTACAACGAAGAATATATAACGTTTTACATTTGAGTCGTGGCCAATCGACGTTTTACATTATTTAAACGTTGCGGACCGAACCACCGCCGTACGGCTTTAAAAATAGTAAATACTTTGTTTTATACCGTGCGCCGATCGGTCAAGCAGCAAAAGGGTTGGAATATTACTTACTCCTGGAGAATTTGCACAATGTGTTTTAAATATAAAGTTTAATATACTAATTAAATAAGCTACGACACAATATTATATATATATATATATAAATAAAAAAAAAAATGATTTGTCATTTTAAAATCACAATTCACATCGTTTTCATATGAAGTTACGCGGTCTCTATACATGTGCAATCCCTTCAAACATATGCTTTTGAAGTATCAAGTATTGAAAACAAAGTACTGTTTTAATGAATATTTATTATAATTTGTATTTGAGTATCGGCAATTTGTCAATATATAGTTTCATCACTATATTATATATTATGCGTTCCGTTTTCAGCAAACGATGAAATCACTACCATGCAAATCCATCGTTATTGATTGATTAATGCGTTTGCGTATAGTATCATACTATCGTATCGTCTGCAGGGATAATAATATTTAATTATTTTCAACCTGACAAACATTCTCTCGCAACTGTGACGTACATCGTCACGATAAAGATGGCAAGACGTATTATTGCCATTTTAATAGAGTATACCTATGTATGGATGTAACGACTAACGACATACCTCGTGTTCGCCGTGTACACAAATATGACTTTTAAGATCCCGATGGGTCATGGGTGTATAGCTATGAAGAAATCATCTATTCATGACCGAATCTTTATTTTTTGAAACATTCCAATTTGGAATGAAACTATCGCTGTAAACACTATAATCGCTACACCCGATCGTCGGTACGCAATCTTTTAATCCTTCACCGTTCGTACGTTTTCGTACGCTGCGTGTATCATCCACAGTAACAGCTTGACAACAGGTATAGATTGAAAAGTCCAAAAAAATAGAATTCGTTAAATTATATATAATTATATATTATGTAATCTTCGACATCTTGACATCATTTAAAACAGTTGAATTTATAATATTCATATTTTACACAGAAAACTGTAAACACATATGTGTTTTATAATTTAGAAATTTTATACTTGCAGATATAGTTGTATTGGTTAACTTTTTAAGTTTTATATTATTACGTTTGGGTTTAAGATGTTCACTCTTCATTTCTTCAATCTTATCTTTCTACTTTTCTTGCCATATCCTCCGTCGATTAAAAAGAAACTGGACTAAAGACTCCTCCCACCCCCTTCCCCCCCCAAAAAAAAAAACATTATTATTGATGAGGTTCTGTTATTAGACGGTCCCTTTTCATGTATTTTCAAGTCAATATTGGATCAACAGAATCATCATTGTTTTTTTTTCCATGTAAACAGATTCCAATGTATTTTTAAAAATAAATAAGTAAAGCATTTTTCTAAGAATAAAATCCGCAATCAATGTATTCCATTCCGGTGCAACGTACATTTCGCGGCTACATTTTTCAAAACTATAAAATACGTATATTATTGTCACGTGAAATTCCAACACGGTAATACTTAACGACTGTATAGTTGGAGATACATAACTTTATAATATGTTCGCCATTATAACGATGAATTAATGATCGTCGAAACGATGATAATATAATATGTACTCGTACCTATATATTTAAAAACTACATTAAAACGTTGAATTTACAATAATAACATACAATGATATGCCGTGCGTATTAAAGACCTAATTTTCAAACTGGTTACATTAGAAATTAAAATCGATTGATTGACCTCTATTGGATTTATAGTCAAATGCTAACATAATCGGTCATTCCGCAGTCACGAAGTCCCCAGAGCAACGAACGTTTCAAACTATTTATTTATTGCATGCATTATACTCATAATAGATGTGATAGACACAGAGAACGCATTATAATATTATAAAAATATATACATAAGTATGTGTATACCCACGTAGGTTATGGGTATTAAGTTTATCGTTTTCAATTTTGAATCGTTCGGTCGAAACAGCATTATAATACATATTACGTTTCGTAACATTTTGCTAGTGCGGGTATTAAACTGTGATAGTATAATAATTATATAAGTGAACATTAATGTTTTACGCGTTGCTTTTTTAAACAAAGAAAATCGTGTTTTGATAGGCTTACGCATGTCCTTATTAGTAATTACTAATTATATTATTTACAAGGTATATTACACATAGGTAGGAGTATATAGCTGTATGTTTTGTTTTGTCATTATCCCTATAGCTCTTTTAACAATATATACACTCCAACATTCTAAGACGTTGTTCACACACGATAAAACTTTTTGATCGCGAAAGTTTAGATTTAATCTAAAATAGTTTATAATAGTTGATGTAAGGTACATACAGTGCATGCGTACGTATTACTTTGGCATTAAGCTAGGCGTTGATACAACTGCACATCACGTTGGCAATATATACTATAATAATGTATAACATACTATTAATTTACGATTTTACCCACTGACCTTTACAGGTGTATAAAGAAACGTTTCCTCAGCACCCGTAACTAAAAAGTTGATTTTGAAGGATAAATATAAGAGTACGAATTGGTACAAATTATGGTACAACTAATAGTAAATAGATTCCATCACTCCGTTCAGAATCTAAAAAAAAAGTTTAATAAATTTGAATTTGTGAAGTCGGAATAACTACGTACCTCCGATAATTTTTCTGCTGTTGTTACGTGTAACTTTGATATTTTAAAATATTTTATCGAATGCGCTCTCAGATTCAGCGAAAAACGATTGTAAACTATACCAACTATACACACCATTTGACCAGAGTTACGGCCAGAGACTTGAGCTGTATATATTATGTGCAATATGTATCTAACTTTAACATTTTCGGCCAATATACGCTCGACAGCGTTTTAAATTGGAAACATCTCAAAAAGAACGTCATCTTAATCATTATACACAGATAAGAACATTTTAATTAACGCGAATCACTTTTTCCTTCGGTAATATTTTCTTCCGTCGGTTCAATATATTATTACATGAATATGAATGTACACTACTGAACAATGTATATGTATTAGATAATATCCCATATATTAAAATTTTAATAATCTATGAGACCTTAAGCATCATCACTTTAATTTTTGATTTTATCATAATTTTAAATTATAAATATCATTATATTATATTTCATATTTTATTTGTAAATTGAAATCTATGAATCTATGAATATTATTGTTTATTTCTTACTTATCTATATCATAATAATTTGTCTATTTTATAGTGTATAAAATTTCTGTACTTGACCCTCTAACAAGCGTTAATTCAATAAATAAATGAATAACATAATACGTATACACTACACACGCTGCAAAATACCTATGTATATATATATATATATATATATGTATATAACCTCCTGTTATTCGACTCGCAGGTTTGGGGGGAAAAAACGTCTCTCCCACAACAGCTTCGAGAACCCGTCACGTGGAGGCGGGAAGGAGAGCGTCTGCCATGTGTGGTGTTTAGCTGAGAAAATTAATATTTGTTTCGAGACGAATAAACAACAGCCGTGAACCTCGGCGATGCCCGGATGTCGCCATGGAAACTCGACCGCCGAACAAACACGACAATAATAATTGGCAAACACAAGCGTGCGTACATATTATATTATACATACACATAGATTTAGGTCCAAAAATCCTGATCCTGCACCCCCCCCCACACACACACACACACACACTATTCCTTCTTACACGTATACATGTCAATATGATATATGTAATATTATTATTATTATTAAGTGTACGTGTACGCGCGATGGTTCTCGTTTGCGGAATGCGCGCGCGAAACACCGTTATACTATTTACTCGATTGGTTTGGGTGTTTAAGCGTTTTAATAATGAGAAATAAGTAATAACACTTACACGCACGCAATACTATGCCGTTCCGCATAATATATATATATATATTTATACCATGCATACAAGCTATATACAAGTTATTAGTTATAAAATAAGCAATACAATTTTAAATTTGTCATTTTAAAAAATAAAACATTTTTGACTGATAATCTTGCTCACACAGTCATACCTATGATTATTATTACGCAATTTTGCCGCATTTTCACGATCCGACTGGAAAACCGATTTTTGCGTATTTCGTATTGAAGAAAAGCCAAAGCACCGGCGTGCGACCCATCTATATTCTATATAGATTAAAATCCATGCGATATAGCTGTAATGATTTCAACGAACGTTTTATATCATAGATAATTACGTCACTCGAGGTGTTTAAGTATTTAAAACTGTCCGATAATAACTCCGCGCAGTACACCGATCGAATAAAAGTTCAAAAAACTTTTTTATGATGGTACTTAAGTGTATGCTTAATTATTAAACTTTGTTGGTTTAGTTTCCCTGTAAATTATCATTCGATGCCTTTCATACACTTTTAATCTTATGTTACATTATTTTCAATAACTCTTTCATGAGAAGAAAGATGAAAAGTATTTGTGTATTACCTACGAGCTACAGTTCCAGTGTATTACGGTTTTTAGAGAAAAAAGCAAGTTTTCTTTTTTAGACGCTGCGTCCTTCTTCGCATAAACATACATGTCGCAGAATTCAAGAGATCTGATTTCCTTTAAAAATAATTTTCGTCCTCTTCTGCTCTATCCAAGTTTTGGAGTAATATATTGTAACAGTGAAATATAAAAATCAGTTTTGTCCATTTCAAAAACTATGTTCGTGTTATTTCCATGCACTACGCGCAATCAAAATTAGAATTGAAACATTTTCTAATAGCGTTTTCCACCGACCTACACTGACTGTACTGGTGCACATTTTTATGTTCCATCGGTAAGATTAATGTGCACCGAGTGGACTATTTTATGTTTCACGTCAATGCTCTATGCCAATTTTTTGCACCGAGTGCAATGATAATCGCACGAGCCTTTTGCGGTGGTGTTCTTATCAACCACATTATTTCATTATAATATTATATGATAAGACGTGTTAACGGAAAATTTATGTTTCATCTGCTCTTGCACTGTGTTGCACCAGTACGATTATCAGTGAACTATTCCAGTGTACACTTGGTGCAAAAGTGCAGACCGGTGGAAAACGCTATAAGGCTTAGAATCTTAGTATAGGTAAAAGAGATTCAGGCTCACATTTTTATTACCCTTGAGTTAATATCTGGATACAGAAAAGGAGAGAAAATTTGGGTGGCTTCCTCATATTCATTCTGATTCAAGAGCAGGTTTTTCTTAAAAAAAATTTATATAGATCTTATAATATGTACATATATTATTCGAAATGTGCATTATAGTAAACAATAATGTACCTAACAGATTAACAGCATAATAAGTATAAAAGTCTAATATTGGCTGGAATGCAATGATAATTCTCTTAATAATTCTATAAAATAATAGTTTCCTTTGTTCGGTACAAGTTTTAACTATTTAATATTTCCCAATAGCTATAATTAAAATAAAATAGTTTCTCGATAAAAACCTTGTACAAACTACGGTTGAGTCTTGCACATACGGATAACCACGCAGCAATAACACATCCTTTTGTAGTGATGTATCAAAGACGTTATATGTTGAATAACCCGAACTCAAGTTTATATTATCATCAAAACGTTTTTGTGTTCAACATGCTATAATAATATATAATGTCCAACAACGTATATTACAAACATTTTTGGAATATTACAATTTTGTTGTGAAAAATAAAATAAGAACATTGGTTGAATGATAATATTATAATATATTATTTATGTAATTCGTACACATTACTGTTGCACGCCGCAAGGTTAAAGGACAAAACAGTATTGACATTTCAAGAGCCGTACTGAAAATGATATAATATGTTGTATAATGTTATTATGATATGATTAAAACGCGTTTGAAAAGAGAAATAATACACGTCATGGACGTGGATCGCTAACATGTTTTGCTCCGCGTACGAAATTAATATGTTGTCCATAAAATAATAAAGGATTATCAGCTGTACATTATTACGTTGTTGTTGGCTAAAAAATATCCAGAATTTACAGTACGCGTACCACATGATATTATAATTTATAATAAGGATAACAATTATATTATGCGGACGAAAAAGAGGAAACAATATTATAAAAACGCGTATTATACACCAGTTATACATACATATCGGTACGTTTCGCAGTGCTGCCGGAGCAGTAATATAGCGAAATAATATAGAGGAAGGTGTTTGACAGGTTTTGCTGTTTCTTTTGTTTTTAACACTGCGAGACGGGATGGTATACTATAATGCGTACGGTTTATTTCACGTCGTTTAATATGTATAAAAAGAACAAAGGAGTTCGTTGGATTGATAAAATTGGAAATTTCGATTTGAACGAAAATATAATTTAACTTTTCCCGCGGTCAAAACGCGTGCAACATTACAACAATAGTGCAATAGCAATTTATGGCTGATGTAAGCTGGACCGCGCGGCCGGAATAATTTTTCCGATTAATGCGATTCACTCGTCGTTTATATCAAATAAAGGGCAAGGCACCATTCTTAACTAGTCCATGCTACATTTCAAATGACTTAATAGAAATATGAAATGTTAGGATTTTTTTGTTCTTTTATTAGAAAATCGATATAAAACGTAAATAAAACGTAAAACGTTAAAACGTAAACATGAATTTTTATCTAGTATTCACTCTCATAAAATTTGTCCTCTGTAGTAGCCTATCCCTGGTCTATATGTATCGCACATACGTCGACAACACACACACACACACACACGCAAAAGATTAAACGTTACGAGCCCACCCGTAAAGTTGTACCGCAGGTTTATACAGCCATGTATGCACGTAACACACATATATGTATACGTATACACGAGAAAACTGGCTCTTTTGTGTTACGCAGTTTACCTTTGCCACGTTTCCCACGACGACGTTGCGGCGTTTCCGTCGTTTTCCCCGTATATGTATATATTTTTTTCAGTAGATAAAAACGTAACTAGATATTACGTGATATATTATGTTTCCTTGATTCCATCACGTGTGCACAACCAACGATACAAATTGATACGATTCGGTGATTCGACGTCATCCGTTCGCGTTGTGTGCAATATGTACATGTTCACAAAGAGGGGTACATACGAGTAATATATTTTAAGAATAGCAGCAGCGGTGAGTAATATAAAAATCAGCGTAAAAACAGGAGATATTTCGGTGGTCGTTCGCCCTTCCACGTACTTTGTTCCTCCGTGTTCGTTCGAAACGGCTCCTTTTTTGAGAAATTAGAAAAACTAAACAATCTCTTGGTACTCATTATTCATATGGATAATCATTATATTATTCTATAGTCCGAAATGTATACTTTAGTGGACTGTGTTTAATATATTTATGTCATACAAGTTGTGCAATTTTCAACGTATAGCGTTCGCACAGTATTGTCTTTATAAACATCAAAAGTCTGTATATTATTATCATCGCATTGAATCGTTGAAAATAACAACTTCCCTGGTGTTTTTAAACGATTATATACTTCAAGACACTTAAAAAGCTTACAGTCACGTGGTTTTTGTCACAGATCACTCCACCGCTGAAATCGTCATTAAATCTTACCGGTAAAATAACGTGCACGGCAGTCTCTCTTTATTCGTCTCTGAGGCGGTAAAACCTACCTGGCCGACCGACGACAACGATTTACGATGTGAAATGTGTTCTTATTCTGTGGCGATAAGCGTATACAATATTAATTTAAAAAAATAAAAAATAACAGTCCACGTGTAAAGTAAATAAAACTAGAAATACTTCTCACAATGGGTGTACGTGTATAACAGCTATAAATATAATATATTATTTTAAGTACCGGCTATATTTAAATAAATGTTATTTTTTGACGTGTATAATAGTTGGATACAATTAAAAGTTTCACGAACCGTTCAAATGCATCACACTATTATTTAATCGTGATATTTAAACAATAAAGCCGTATATAATAATTAAACCATACTATTATCAAAATACAATAACTCTTTGAAACAAGTCTTCATTAACGACCTAATTTCATCTTTTCACTTCTAAAAAAGCGGCGAATAAAGAAAATATTAAAATGCTTTAAAGTCGAGAATCGTATAAAATATTTTCGTTACGAATTTATATATAATGAACAAATGAAAAATATTTTATTTTTCATTAAGCAAATTCCGATGACATCCAAAAATATTCAATGCACAAAATTATGAAAACGTGATAACTGAATTACGATGTATCTATAAATTGTGAACAACGTTAAATCCCGATAGTTGCAGTAAAATATGTTTGTAATAAATAATTTATAAAAATAATATTATAACTAGTATTTCAGTTATTTGCTAGATGTGCTTACGCTAATATTTCCAAACATTATTGCGGTTTGTGATGTGAACATATTATTTTATTATACGTTATTTTGAATTTTTTTTTTTTTTCATCTTCTTATATAAGATTTAAATATTAATTATCATATTTTCACATTAAGAATTTGTACTAAAATACAATGGCATAAGTTACATAAGAAAAGAAACAACCCTGCAACAGTTACAGAAATGTTATACTTAATAAATATTGTATCACTTAAAAGTTGAATTGTAAATTTTGTATTTCCGTATTTTGTGATGTATTATTGTGTTTGTATTCTGTAATCTTTGCTCACTAGGATGTAAATCATTTAGCAATAACAAATAAAGTAATTAAAAAAAAAAAAAATTACATTTTGTAAAATTTGTGAAATTGCCTTTGAGACCCCTTAATAGATTTGTCGATGTTTGCTAACAATGAACATGCATAGAAATTTTAATGCCTCATCAAAGGTAATCGATTCAATTCGTTATGTTACAAACTGTAAAACGTACAGCATATTATGTTTGGATTTCGATTCGGAGTTCGTATTATATCTTTCTTCGTGACCAACTGCAAAAAAATATGATCAAAGTGGAAAATATCCAATAACTAACCATTTGTAACAGGATGCGGGATGATTATACCGTATCGTTAGTTGGTAGGTCTAATAAGACGTTAACTGACGTTCTACTCGCCATTGTAGAATTTCAACACTGTTTATGTATATAATATTAAGTCACTCCGACTCTTTTGACGATTCTATAACATTTCGCGAATTTTATTTTTTCCACAGTACACGGTGCCTTGTATTCTTCACGAGTAGAAAAAAAAAACCATTTCACTCAGTGGTTTGTTGTTTATGTTTTGAAAATATAATTTATAATTTACGTACTGAAAGTGTACAAGTTATTTGATTTAATATTATATTGTATTCATACATAAATATTAGATACCATGATTAAATTTGCTAACTGCTCATTGAACCCTTATGGCATCGTTTTTAACTCATTCAATTTAACATATAATACATTTTATGATTTATATGTTTCATTTCCGTTTACAATACCATCATGTATTGACAATTATTATGCAGCATTACAGAATAATAAATCAAAAATTAAACTAAACAAACCTATACTATAAAGACATTTTTAAAATATTTAGTAAATTATTAAGTTAATTGAAAAAAAAATATGGTAATTCATGCAACGGCCGCTTTAAAATAATGGGATTTTTTATCTATATTTACTAGAAAATGACGTTTTACTATTCTAAGATTTAAATGATTTCTTACGTTTTTCGACTCATTTAAATGCGTGATGATTTGGTGTTTTTAACATATATATATATATATATATATATATGTAAGAGCTGTTCAAACAAATCGGCCGAATTGTCAGAAACGTATTCGATGAATTCAATACAAAATAATATACGAACATAAAATATTGGTCTTTCATAGTATCTACGACGTGTTAGCGCGTGTTGCTGAAATAACTACAACTCGTGTATGCATTATGTTTGGTATTATTTATTTTTTTTTTCGCTCTTAAAGACTCAATCGACGAAACTCGATTCAAAACTCTCAGCCAATTTTGAGTGTTTACGCCTACACGCCAATAATCGAAAAGTTTCACGAAATCATTTCAATTGCTTTTATTAACAATTTATCCACTGCATTGACATATTTTGTTCCCAAACGGGTTGCAGTTATTCGTTTTTCAGTAATTTTCGGTTCAATTCATATAAATGTTACGTAGTAATGTGATATATTCATCATGTTTCTCGCATCAGTTTCAACTTTAAACCAACTTTCGCGTGGCATACACAGAATAATTATTATAAAAGATACAGCTGTAGTGTCATTATATAGCACTCTGTTTAATATATTTTTATTCGTGGAAATATGAGGTATAGATTTAAATGTTTGATGCATTCAAAACAAAATGTCAATTTTAACGTCTAAAAGTATATTAATAATAACAACGTAGTATGTTCCATTAATGAAATTTACTTCAGATGTTATGTTCCTACGACACGGTGAGTTGTTAGTTGCGTATTTTTTGCTGTTACTTTTAGTTTTTTGATAGCCTCTTTTCATTTTTGCTTCAATTATGCCTATGTTGGGAACGTGATTATGCTCGGTTGTATGAAGAACAACTTCACTGAATGAATGTCAACGTCCACAGCATTTTTTTTTTTTGTGTATTCCAGATACCTTCAAATGATTTTATTTGTTATTTCGCGTTATTTTTGGAATAAGAAATAACTATATTTTAATAATACTCCACCTTTTTGGTTGTTAATATATTGCATGTTCCTGTCTACTATGTTATTATACCAAACGAATACTAATACTATAGAGTAAGTACAAACAGTACGAGCGTTCGTAAATGAATCAAACAAATTATTATCTTGTAACTCTAAGTGTCGTATAATAAATAATAAATATTGTGATAATAATGACGCGATAAATTATTGATGTACGATATTTTTGCCTGCGACGTTATTTCCGCAATATTTTTACCGCGACAGTATTAATGCCGCGATAATTTGACGGGACACCAATAACCTATACCACAACTTCGGTTATAAGGCTCAAGTTTTTCTCAAGAGCTCAAGAAGATAAAAAAATTGTAGACAACGTAGAAATGTTTGGTAAAATTTCGTAATAAATTTTATTTGTACCGCAATAGATGTTTCAATTCATATAATAATATAATCCAGAAGTAAGTAACACATACGTAATCTCTATTTTTACATTTTGTATTTTACATTTACCGCGCAATTATTGTTATTGTAAACGTTATTTTAACATGATAATATTTAGGCACGAACAGTGTATTTCAAGCGATATAATCGAAAAACAAAAGTAATAAAACACTAAAAAAAAATTACTAAATAATATCTAAAATTGGTAAAATTCGTGAAATTAAAAACAATAATTACAACAATTAATTCAATCATTAATTTGAAACATTTTTTCTTATATTTTTTCCTCACTATAACTATAACTAGTCCTATAACTTATAAGATGGTGTACGCTGTAGCTGTTGAATTGATATAAATTTTGGTATAGGTACCTCCACGGATTTCTGTTGACGCGACCCGTTATCAGAGTAATAGGTATATCGAATTGCATCACTATATATATAATCGCGTGTGTACAAAAGTGATGATGAATTGTGTACATAGTTTAGCGTACGACTGCATGTAATATAATCATTATTATATTCATAACAAACCTGCGGTAGCCGGTAGTATGTACTCGTACCTATACGCATACAGTAACTCGCCGTATAGTGTATACCTAAGATACATCAACTATAAGCGAGAACATTATTATTTTTAGATGTTTCAAACGTGTATGTTTTTCTTATTTAAATCATCATGGTCGTGGAGTGAAATAGCATCGCGGGCTTGTTAGTTTTTAATAATATTATTAATCTCGGAAGAAAAATTAAAAAAAAATTTTTATTTTTTTTTATTTATAAGAATATAATTACAATATTTACAATCTATTTTTACAATAATCAGTAAGTTTGATGACAACATTTTTAAATAACATTAAAATATTGGAATAGGAAGACCCTCAGTAGTGCCACCTGACAAAAAATTACATTAGGTTAATTATTTGGTATTATTTAATTGTTTTTTTTTTTTTTTTGTATCTTATGCGTTAAGCATGTCTCGGGGCCACAGCCTTTTTTAATCGTCTGGGAGCGTGTATTGCAGAGGATAATTTTTGGATTAAAGGATTATAATGAGTGTGTACTTTGGAAAAGAATTTGGTATAATGGGATTTGGCTAAATCGTTAAGAGTAGGTAGTTTTAAATCTTTGTGGAGGTTTTTATTTATTACGTACCAAGGGGAGGAGATTATTAGACGTAAGCATATGGATTGAAAAAAATTCTTAAATATTATTAATGTACACCAAGTATTCAGTGAATTTTACTTGTATGCCACTGCTTGTAATAGATAAAACAGTAGTATAATTTATAATTTAGGTGCGAAGGACAAACCGCGTACCGCTGTATACAAAAAAATACTATTAATCATAAAAACATCCGAATTATTCCCAACAAAAAATACATAATTCTTTTTGCGTATCGTGACCGAGCTATGGGTTATAATATGCATAAGTCGTATTATTTGTACTCGGCTTTAAACATTCTCAAAACAAATAATACCGGAATTCTCAAAAACGTTTGCAACAAAACATTTGAAAAAGAAATTGATTTTTTACCACCACAAAAACAGCAGGATAAAAACTATATGGTTTTCTATGAGCGTACAAAAAATATATGTATATTTTTCGTAAAGTTTAAATCAACATTATAAAAATATAATTTATGTTTATACAAAAGAATCATGATTTATTAAATAACGTCGCGTTAATATACTTCGTAGAATATGTGAAAAGTTAATATTTGTCAACTAATATGATTTTGTTATTGAAAAAGAAAAAAACTTTTTACGCATGGAAAAATGAAATAGAATTTATCCTGATCATATCTATATATACACGGCACGTATAAATAATAAACAAATAATACACTGCTGAAAACAAAATTAGGAGTTGAGAAAAAAAAATCTCAAGTTGTATGCCATATTATATTATAAATAATAGGATTGATTAACACCATACATTTTGAGTTCTTTACAAGAGAAATTACTAGATATGCATTAACTGAATACTGCTGTATCGGTATTTATTGTTTGATAATAACATATGTAAGCAGATAAACACTGTAAGACGAGTAGATTATTTTATATCTCTTTATAAATGCATGTTTCATGAAAATTATAAAACAAATTCTTGTTATACTTTTCCTGTTTTCCATTCGAATTTCTCATATTACATGTTCAAATGTTTTCAATCTTTACAAACTATGAAATAAATACAAACGTTTTACTAAAACTGCATGTCAATACTTCTAAATGGATATTAAAATGAATTACTTACTATATATAGGTACATTGCATATATTTTTACAAAAATAATATTCATATATCATATAGGTATACATAATACATAATATATATAAAAAAGAACGGGTGGGCCTCGCTTTGCTGTACAGTTAGGGGTGGAGTGTACCTCGTTTATAAGATAGGTCATTATTACAATGGATTTGTTAAATTTGAATGCAATGATGGATATAATTGTAGACGAATAACGATTCTGAACGGAGTTAATATGTTTGTCTAAAATGTGTATATAATAATGTAGTATTTTATATTTAAATTGAATTATAATGTAATTTCGTAAAAATTTAAATTTAAAACAGTCAAAAAATTTGTTCCTTTTGATCCGGTGGATATTTTTTTATGTATTTTTGAATATTAGCTTATGGACAAACTAGTGCCAAAATTTTGATTCTTAAGTATAAACAGAACAAATTTTATGAATTTTTATCTACAAAATAACTTGCAAATTATCGTGATTTTGACACATTTTATACAAATTTGAGCTTTATGAGCTTATAAAAAAAATTGAGTGAAACGATCAACGTTATTTTCTATTGAAGATAAGTTAAGCTTATTATAAACATTGTATTAAATTTTCAAGTGTTTTTTGTATTAGTCAATTTTTTTTTTATCACCGATTATAAAAAAAAATGTAAAAAAATTCGAATTTCTTAAATGCCTATAAGTGGCTTAAAAATCAATATAATATTTTGAAAAAAATATGACATAAAGGAAATGCTTATCTTAACAACTAGTGAAAATTTCAAGTTTCTGCGACTTATACTTTTTGAATTATAACAAATATTTAAAACCGTTTGACCATAAATTGCTATTTTATGCAATTTCGTAAAAATTTAAATTTCAAACGGTCATATAATTTTTTCCTTTGGGTCCGGTAAAAATTTTTTTATATATTTTTGAAGATTAGCTTATGAACAAACTAGTTTCAAAATTTTGAACCTTAAGTATAAACAGAAAAAATTTTATGAATTTTTATCTACAAAATAACTTGCAAATTATCGTGATTTTGACACATTTTATACAAATTTGAGCTTTATGAGCTTATAAAAAAAATTAAAGTGAAACAATCACTGATGTTTTCTAGTGATAATAAGTTAAGCTTATTGTAAACCTTGTATTAAATTTTCGAGAGTTTTCGGCCAGCCAATTAAATTTTATAGGTGTTTAAAAAATAAATTTTACAAAAATCGAAAATTTAAATTGTCTATAAATAAGTCAAAATATATCAAAATACTTTGAAAACTTAATCACGTATAGAAAACATCAATATAAAGATTTGGTGAAAATTTCAAGTTGTTGCGATTTTTGGTTTTTGAGTTAGAGCATTTTAAAAAAATGAAGTTTGTAAAAACGTGATTTTGCGTAAAATTTCCTGTTTTTTCGTAATTTTTTTATCGTTTTTTTCGATTTTTGCAAAAAGTATTGAAAAAGTTGGAGTTTTGACTTGCCCAAGTATCATCTATATTCACTTTCCTATTAGAAAAGTTGCTGTTTAGGAAAATCGAAGCATTTTTACTACCAAAAATCGTGTCCTCAGACACAAAAAAAAAAAATAAAAAAATAAAAAAAAACACACACATCATTGTAAAACCAATAGATTCCATCACTCCGTTCAGAATCTAACACATCATTGTAAAATCAATAGATTCCATCACTCCGTTCAGAATCTAAAAAAGTTGTAAGCTTTTCCAAAATTATTTTTTCCACTATAACTATTTATATGGGCGCTATGGGTTATTCTACTTATACTTAATAAAATGTTTGACTGTCTGATATTATCCAAAGTTTCCAAACCATTTCGGGAGGATTTGAAAATAATTCTCTTAAGACAAAAGGGTCCGGATTATGATTTGAGATTAATTAAAGTACACTTTGATAGCAAATATACCTTGTCACGAATTAAATAGATACATCTATTCATATTCATTGACATTATAAAAATATTAAATTTTTACTGACGGTATGGCTGTTTTTGACACATATACAGAATAACATGAATAATCCATTATGGTATCTACCTTAAGTCCTAAAATATTTAGAGTAAACATAATACACTTAACATAATATACTATATGTGTAACCTACCTACAACTATACACGAACAAAGAAATTTTTTTTTGTAATTCATCGTTCTTCATTTAATATGCACGCAATAGGTGAGTTGATTCCCGAGACCTCTATCATGTATTAGTTGATTCCCGGGTCATTAAGAAGTACGTACGAGTTGATTCTCAGGTCATTATATATTTTATTCAATATTTAGTAAAATATTCAGCCTATTAGAGTATTAGCATAACCCAAGAGACACCGCGAGGAGGTTGGCTGACAAGTTTTTCAAAAATTCCTTTTTTAGTTTTTTCATATTTTGAAAATCATTCAATTCTTATTTATTAATTATTTATTGAATTATATTATATTTATTATTATTAAAAACATTTAGTAGTAAGTAGTAACTAGGTAAAAAAATATAAAAAAAATTTAGTAATTTGGTAAAAATTTGTAATACATGTCTCGATGGACATAAGAGGGAGTTGTGTGGGACGGTCGAACTCTTTACTCTTGAAATCTATTGATAATTGATATACAACACACAGGGAATCAACTCGTACGTACCCTCTAATGACCCGGGAATCAACTCAACGGTATCGTTGCAGGTAAACAGGTACCCGGGAATTAACTCGTACGCAGCCAATATGCATACTATCTTAAACATCCAATAAAGAATTTATAGATTCAGTTGATATTTTATATTTTTATGTTATATATTCCAGAAGAGTATGGACTATTATATATCTGTATTCTGTGTGTTATCAACAGATAATTTTATAATTCAGTCATTATCATTATTTTTTTTTTATATCAACAATCGTATATTTATTTATTTTAGCTTCTAGTTTGTTCATATAACATAATTTACAGGTAATACTTGTTTACAAGAAATTAATAGTCTTTATTTTTTCATCTCGATTAATTTATAAATATGAATTATATGTATTTAGAAATAAAAATAGTGGGTACTGCGAAGTACTGAATGAATGTGATCTCAAAAAAAAAATCATATTATTTTGTAGGTTTTGGCACAATTTTTAGTCCCAGTTTTGTTTTGTTGCCGTTATAGATATTATATAAACACCAGCAATTAATGTTATTATGTATAATAAATATAATTATATCAAAACATTGAAGAACGAGTAATGACAATATATGTGCATACCAATATTCCGACTCAAACTAGCGTTTTCGGCTCGTTTTTATAACACCTGTAATATTTGATGAAGATTTATTCACCATATAGTTCCTCATAAATACGTAACAACAACGGCTTTAGCTTATTGAATTAATAATAAAAATAGTGGATAATGAGTATCAATAGATACTGTTTAGGCTCGGTGATAATTTATAAACATTTACGTTAAATTTCATACGACAAATTTTGTATCCGTTGCGTTGTAAACCACATGTGAATTCAAATGCTATAATGTAAACTTCAGGAAACATGCGTAGGAGTTTATAGGTGCAACGTAACAGAAAACTACGCAATTATGTACAACGAACAAAAATTCTAAATATAAAAATTTCATAAAATATTTGGCTAAAATGGGTACTAGTGGTTCTTTTTTATTTTAAAATGACTGTTTTGTTATAAACAACGTCAAAATATATAAATTATGTATAAACAGGTGTAAATACAAAATAATGTAGCCTAAATAGATAAAATTGGCTTAAAATAATTAAACAAATTAATATTATGTTAATCGTGTGTATATAACTTTAAACTTTGACTTCTACAGCTTCTTTAAGATGATACACCACCTTATAGTTTGATTTAATTCCTCAAAGTTAAATAGATATTTAAGTTTAATTTAAAAATATGTTTTGCCGAATTTCGTTTAACTTATTTCTACTACTCTTACAATTTTGTAGTTGATCCTAAAAATAAAAAAAAATATTTAATTTATAAGACTGATAATTTTTAATAATCCTTATATTAAATGATAGCTGTGAAATAACGTCCAATTCTGAGGTAGATTAAATATACAATTCGAAGACCGCCAGAATATATAATTATATAATTATTATAATTTATAAGTACACAGATTTTTGGCATAGACTTGAGACATTAATTTTCAATAATGAAAGGCTGTACACTTTTAGAAAACAAGGGTTCAATAATATTATAATAGTTATTAGTTGCTGCATAAAATAAAAATAGAAATAATTATTTTTATAAATTTATGTTCTTGAATTAATACATCAACAACATTTCAAAAAAAAATGTGTAGGTATATATTAAAATAAACTATAAAGCCAATTTCGATTTCTGAGATCAATTAATCAACATTTATTTTTTCGAATATACCCGAAAATATGCGCGGGCTTATTACTTTATTAAAATATGTGATATGTCCAACCTTTTACATTAGTATTAAGTATAAAATTAATATTATCTAGCAACACGTGTAACTTATGTGAAACTATGATTGTGCCGCACAACAATATGTTATAATATACATCAACTAGATATTGAAAAATAACTATAATAAATTCGATTCAATGCACGGATGGGTACGTTGGATTATAATATTATCGGTTTTGCGAAAAAAATGAAAAATCCCGAAAATACGCTTTAATATTCGTCTTTAGTGTTTTCGACGCGATTTCGACGGAATTCGGTAGGCCGTACTTAAGCGTTACAAATTATGTGCCACATGATATAACTCGGTGAACTATATATACGTAATATGCCTCGGTGAGGATATAATTAAATTCATCAAGCTACATGATCCAATAACGCTAGTCCATCGGGCTCGTGTTTATAAATACATACCAAAAATAGACCTGCGTAGTACTGTGGTGGTAGCCGGTTGGGTCTAGGCACGCGTTATAGCAGCGCTGGCAACAAACCGTTACATAATAGTAATATGTTCTTTTTTTATATTATATATGTATATACAAGCCACTTGTACGACATACATTTTTACTCACATTTCAGTTTCACGTGTGACAGATTTTACGCACATCATTTGACTGTGTGCAACAACACGTGGCAGTAATGCAGTTTCTGCACTTCTGCAGTACAACGTCAACAGTAAGTGTCGTTCACAAGGATTCACTTGCAGAGCTGCAGCACACAACAGTATGTTGTACTTTATGTACTTATACATAGGTGCAGCATATATATCTATATATGCATACTGTACTGTTTTTAGTGTTTTTACATAGTCAGTGGCGTACCCAGATTTTTTTTATATTATGGGTCAGGGTCCACTCACTCATGAGAGGCCCATGTGAAGCTTCAACCAACTCTATATTACAAAGTCACTCTCTCCGCTCGCGATTTACCTTGTCTATACCACATTTTGATGCCAAAATTCAATATAACTATAAGATATGGGTCTATAACTAAGTTTTAAGTAAAATCATAACTTTAGGTATTAATAATTAATTATTATTTTATTATTTTTCACATTAAAATTTATATTCAATTAACAAATTTACCTGGAATATTTAAATAATCTTGAATATTTTAGATTCTAAGAAGGGATTAGATTTATATATTTATTATTTTATTTTTGTATTTTATTTTTCATGAGTGCAAATGTACTTATTACGTTGTTAAAATTGATTATTTGTGCTATGTTGCTTTATAATATGCTCAATATTGTCGAATTTGATAACCGGTCGACGGTATTCTGTCATAGTTGAGTAAAGGTATGTTTTGAGAAGGCTTAGCTGGCTAAAACTTCTTTCTGCAGTTGCACTGCTGACTGGAAGTGTATAAAATATTTTGTATACAATATATAAATTTGGATACGAAGAAACCATTTATCGAGGTATCATGAACTTTAATATTAAAGGTTCAGTTTCATCACAAGTTTTATGGTATATAGGCAATCCAAATAAAATTAACGATATTCTGCTTCTATATTCGTTTCATCTCGATCAAATTCATAAAATTTTGATGAATGTTTAGTAGAAACAAGATTTTCATCTGTGTTTTCTTTGGAAGTTTTTTTTGGGTAACTTTCAATTTTTTCTAATGATGTAAAAGAAATCTTCAAAAAGGTATTTTAATATATTTGTAAATGAATCCAAAATAACAAAATATGTATAACATTAATTATTATTATTCTATAACACTAAAACCGTGAACATTTTTCCATATAGATACAATGTATAATTTTTGATTGTATATTTTATTAATGGTATAGTATATTTATATTTAATACTATGGTAAAATCTTAAATAATTTTACATTTTGTTCCGTAATATTATTTCTCATATTACAAATTATATTTAATCTGTTTTGGTATAAAAGTACAAAATGGGAAGAAGGTCCTAAGTTTCTTGGGGTCCAGTATTTGTGCTAAATTCAAAAACTCTTGGTCAGCTAACCTCCCAAACCACCCGTGGCTCCACCATTATATAGAGTAACTTTATATATTGTTACTTGTGGATAATTTTTTCAGTAACCAATTATAACCCAAATAATAATTTCTGTTTTAAAATGCGTGTGTAATGTTTATTTCTGGACCATAATCTAACGACGACATCTAACAGGTTAATAACATTCGAATATATTTATGCTTAATGCTACAAGCGTTATTTTATTGTATTGTTATTATAACGTACACCTAATGAAGTAACAATACGACATTTATAGGGATTACGCGAGCCAACAATCACTTAAATTATTGCTCATACGCACACACTCGTTATAAATACTCTAAAAGACTCGAGTTATCGTTTCTATATTGAGTATTTTATTTGGGATAATTCAAAACTCTGGAATTTATGGCTATTCGCCATGACTGATGTGAACTTATGTTTCTCAATCTTGAGCCTGAAATAACTCCTTGTAACCTAGTTTTTTCATTTTTGTTTTTGACGAACAAGCCAATTCCGCGTGAACTGCAGTACCTATACCATTATTATAAATATGAAAAACTGATAAAACTTTGGACCATCACTTGATGATTTTTTGTTTTTCTAAAAAAAAAAAAAACAAATCTTCCAGGGAAAACGAAAATGTAAAAACTCGAAACATATTAGTACTATAGTGGATATAAAATAATATTTAATTGTGTTTATACAATTATGCTGTACATTACGACGTGGGCTTTGATAATAATAATAACACGTGTGCATAATATAGTACCTCATAAACACGGCAAATAAAGAGCAAACAATATACACCCATATACGAATTCAGTACTCTACTCCTTTTCTACGGCCCCATTTGCTGCAAACACATACATTAATAGTTTTCACATATGCGTATTAAAGTTAAGACTACAGATTGAATATATTTTATTTATATTATTACAACAGCTATATATAAATATATAATACATAAATAATATGATCGAATGCGTACTCCGCTTTAGCTGTACGTGTATATATATATATATATATAGGTAGTATTAATGTATACATTATACCATTATACATGTAATAATTTATTATATTGTATTACAAGTTCCCCCCCCCCCCGATGATGATAATTGTTTTTATATTTATCGTGTTTCCATGATTCAATGTATTACATGTATAGTTTATACGATTGAAATATATATAATTCGTAGGTTTATTTCATGATGTATACGTATTATATTCTCAAACAAGTAATATATTTTATATAATATGTACATTAAGTGCATACAATATATTACGGAGATAACCTAACCTATCATGCAATAAATTTAAATTACCGATTACCCTCCTTATTTCGGTTTGTATCATTATTCAAAATACTCATCAAATGTTCCATAAGAAGAAGAAAAGAACTGCAAAAACTTCAATAACATAATAGATGTAAATGGATTCACATTACTAAACTATACATCAGTATGTTTATGCATTATACAAAATGCATAAGTAATATAATTTACTGAATGTTACTCCACTGGATAATCTCCCAATTCAAATTTGTTACTGTTAATGTATTCACTGCTTATCAAATCTATACTTATTATACAAAGAATTCATGTATAGATTGTAGATTTTTTTTGATAGTAAGAAAAAGAAAAAAAAGTAATATAATTAATACTGTTCAAATTATTTATTAAATGTTAAATTGCATTATTACACTTATACATCCTATACTTATTCATATGTAATTAACTCAGTATTGAATACACGAATAAGCCAATAAGTTTTCAAACTTATTACAATCCCACTGAAATTGAATATGATATAAAATGTATTCATTTTAAAAAATAACTTCCTAAGGAAATAACGTCATATAGGATATCACACATAGTATTTTCTACCTATAATATAAATATTTTATAATATAGTATTACACAATAGTTGAGGTCGTCGAACAGAATATAATACAAAGAAGTGGGAGGCTTATTCGGTGTTATTTCGGATAAATTCCGACTGCCCTAGATGCACCTACGAGTACAATTGTATCATAAAAATCAAGTGACAATCGTCAACTATATAGTGTGTCCTACATCTGTGCACTGCGCTATGTCATATATTTACATACTTAATATAAAACGAAATTTTTTGCTAGTCGTGGCATTTATGTATGTGCTTGCATTATCCCGCTATGTTTGCGAACAATTTTGACGAGTATACAAATTTTGTAATTATAATACACTAAGTCTTTTTGTTTGACTTCACAAGTTGAGTTTTCGCTACCATCGCTGTTCCTGGGCTATATTTCTTCATTTTTGTGTATAGGTAAAACAGTTCTAAATCCATAAAGTATTCGCATGTGCGCATTATGTACGTCCATCAATGACACTGCCGCATACGAGCGCTTACTAATCAGATACGATATAAATAATACGTTTTTAAAACATATAATAGCAATCGTACCTATACGATATAATATTTTATTTCGACCACGGAGGTCTGCAGCTACCTACCTATAAGTATTATGTGATCGACTGCCGCGTTATTATAATTACACTTATTCTCACCGCAAACTTCCATACTTAGATGAGTACCAATTTACCTATTACGTATATACCTACGCCTACGCTCGTTGCAGTTTGCAACTTACGTGCCAGGACTGATAAACAGTGTATCGGGTACACCACGAGATGCGTGTGTATTGCAGGTATACAGTGTACAGCGACGTGTATAAAGTGAACTTCTTTCCAGTGAAATTATTGGTATTTTTCCTCTTGTACATAGTTCTGCGCAGTGCGCTTAAATGCTTTGGTGATACAGATATTACAGTGTACAAAGTGATGTGCATACGATATATACATATATATAATTTCAGTGATACAACTAGGGGGGGGTTAAGGGGTTGTGACCCCCCCCCCCGAAATTTCTCCGAGGCTTAGTTAAAAACAACATACTGAAAACATGTTTCTTATTACAAGATTTTTAGATACAAAATGTGTGTGACAAAAAACAAAATCATATAAGAATTAAAACGTAACCTAACTTTTTGATCGTTCGGCACATAGAGTTACTCTATGACTCGGCGCAATCAGTCAGAGCGCGTTAGTGTGGATATCACGATGTAGATTAAACATACATCGTTTATCTACATTTCATTTAGTTGTAATGTAACTGATATTCGAAACTGTATGGGCATAACGCAAGCTATATGTAACTTTTTTGGCTATCCTAGAAGACAAAATGTACTCAAAATATCAATTCAGAATAAACTACATGAATCAAAATTGAAAAAACTAAAAAAGTTTTGCCCTATAAGATGGATTGAGGGACATGACGCTGTACTTGTGTTTCATGAACTTCAACCTGCAGTTGTGGATGCACTTAATGAAATATCTACTTGGAAAGATAATGAAACTTCTGCTTTAGCTAACCAACTTAGTTCCTCCATCCATCAATTAAGGTTTCAAGTAGCCTTATTGATATTAGTAAAAGTATTTTCAATAAGTGCTCCTTTAAGCAAATTTCTTCAAACTGAAAACTTAGATTTAGAATCTGCTCTAGAATTTGCTGATATGACTCAATCAACTGTAAAACAAATCCGTGATAACGCTAATGCTGAGTTTGAAAATATATTTAAAGAAGTGGAGGATGTCTGCAGTAGTTTTGATATAACTGTTAGTGTTCCAAGATCAACAAATCGACAAAAAAATAGGAGTAATGTTATGAATAATAATCCAGCAAAATATTATAGAATCTCAACATTCATCCCATTTCTTGATAATTTTCTTGAACAACTACATGGACGATTTCTTGAACATAGGGCCAAACTAAAAAGTTTCAACTGCTTATTATCTAAGACCAGCAAACAAATATCTGAAGAAACGTTTGAGGACTTCAAAATTATGTTCAATTTTTATACTGATATATTAACTAACAGCAATAATTTGACTAGCTTAGAAGTGGGTTATGGTGAACTGTGGTATAACAGTTGCGCATTCAAATCACCAAATTTGTCGTCAACAATAACAGAACTATTTTTCCATTTTAATCCTAATTTTTTTCCTGTAATCTCAAAGTTATTGCAAATATTAATTACACTACCAGTCACAACAGCTACTGGAGAGAGGTATTTTTCATCCTTGCGTCGACTTAAAAATTATCTCAGAAATATTACTAGTCAAATAAGACTAAATGGATTGGCAGTCCTCAATATACACCAGGATATTAATGTTGATCCATCGATGATAATTGATGAAATGGCTAAAACTTCAAAACAAAGACTCAATCTTAATTTATAAGTGTTTTGTTATTCATAATATGACTTTATTTCTATACCTATGAATTTATTATTTTATTTCTTGTGATTTATGATAATTGAGAAATATATACATTATATTTGTATATAATATATTAACATTATTTATTTAATATATTATATAATTAACCATGAAGGATTTAATCTTATCTATATATTATATAGTACTAATGTAACCTCCCCCCCCCCGAAATTTTTTTCTAGTCGCGGCACTGTATAATTTTATTTATATATATAATATCGTATTGGACGCAGAAAAATGAACAGTGAAAGACTAACTTGCGTCGCTACGGTCGCGCGTACTCTAGAGGTTTCTCGAAAAGGAAAACGTCACACTTTATCGCATGATATAATGTCGTGCACAAACATCCGTCTACAAAAAGTCAGCCCATATATAGCAATAGTACCAGTAGTGATCTGGGATCGCGAAATTTTAATATCGTTGGAGTCATGATCAATTGGAGTCGCCAATAGATTATTTAACATCGGATGAAAAAGTTATACTACTATGTTGTACTACTACTATGTGATGGGTCGCCTAGCATCGAAATAAGTAAATTCGGTGCTCGTAAATCAAAAAAAAAAAACTTTGACCTTCATTGGACTAAATAGAATCACATTTCGGTTTACGAACAATAACATTTAATAAAAAAAACAGTTGTACCTTTATATATACGCGTAGGACGCGATAATGTGCGATTGAGTATTGTTTTAACAGATGATTTTCTCATGAAGGTACGAGCGCTTAGACGATTAGCTGCTTTTACTATGTAATAAAAATCGCATTACAATAATACATATTATCGAATTTCATCAACAATAATGGACATTTGAATGGAAGGTGCAGTTGTTTTGAACGTTTAAACCTAAAATTCCATTTCCATATTTATACGCATATTCCGCGTAGTGCTGTGTTCTTATGTCGAAGCTTATATTATTATGTTATATGTATCCACGTGTTTTTAATCTTTAATTAAAATTTTTTTTTTCTTATCTACGTTATCCAACATACAATAATATTATCATGCATATACACATATAATACAGGTAGTATAGACGTCGTACGTAAATATATATATGTTTATATAATATTATTACATGATACCCGTAAAACGACCTCGTCTTGTCAACGTGACATTGTGTAGTGGATTTACAAGTTGTCCATCGTCATACTGTATATGATTTTTCAGAAATCATTTCCACCAGACAGCTTGTCCGCGCGCGCTCGCATATAGTTATGTACGTCGGATGGAAATAGCAAAAAGAAAAAAAGAAACCATAAATAAATAAATAAATAAATAAATAAATAAAGAAGCCAACACAACTAATTCTAAACGTACGGTGCGACTAATTAATAATTCATCATTAGCAAGGATATAGATTGTGCACGCTGGCAAATTCTTACTCGTACATGCCAGTCGCCGTGGCAGCTAGTGAGACGACAATAAGTCTACCGCCGATGCGCGTGTCTTACGGAGTGCGATTGTTTTTTTTATTATATATATATATTATTTTATTAACATTTTTCCTTCCTTCGGTCAAATATGGCGATGCTTAGCGACCAACTGTCTGTCGTTGTCAAGTATATTTTATGCGCGTACGTAGACTTCATGGAAAAATACGCGGGCCTATAAACCATTTCTCGAACAACCCCCTAGCCTTGAGCATGACTTGAATTGACAATTTAAAAAAAAAAAAACAACAACACGTGCAAACATACACGTGCACACATGCTTGCCTTATTATATATTATATATGTATATCCAATATAATTGTAATGGTTTTTAATACGTCCTGGGAAGAAAAAAAATAACTCCCGGAGGAATTTCGCTATTAACTCGATTCGCTATTATTATTTTACCGGCTGACTTATGGATTTGAAATATTATATAGGTACTTTTGACCGTTAAAAAATTCCGCACTGCTCACAGATCGCAGGACTTATTGGTGGACGTTTATGTACCACGATAGTAGCAAATAATATTATGTAATTTTATATACGGTTTTTAAATAAATTACAGCCAATATTATGATATTATTTATCACGTACGCGGTTGAAACGGTTGAAACATTTCGCTATAATATTATAATAATTATTTTTTGTACAAATATCTAATCACTGTTTTCAAGCAGACCAACGGGAGAAATGTACCGCAACTGTACAGATATACCTACCTACTGAATCTGCCAAAAAAAAAAAAACAATTTTTGAAGAAATCAGATATATTTTTTATATATTTTGTAATCAAGTCGACATAATATTTAGTCGGTAAATAAAATGTTATATTATCATATATTAAAAGAGTATTATATTATTTCTTAAGTGAAAGTATATATTATATTGGTTCCTGAGGCAACTGGCGGCTAAGTATTCCGTAAGTTCTGTACATGTAAAAGTCGCTTAAACAGTTGATTTATTATAAGGGACCGTGATTTCGATTAAACGTATTTGAATTATTTTATTTATATTTATTTTATTAGACGTATTCGTGATCTACTATATTATTATTATTAAATTATCAAAGCTAACTTAAATCATTTACAAAGTACATGAAATCGTTAAACTCGAATCCTATCTAAGTATGAATTATAAAATATGTTTATTGTATAATGTGTAAGTGCATTTACATTTTAATCCGAAATCAAATTTTCACGGTACTATTTAAATATATCACAATAATAATTACAGTGTGAGCTGAACTTTTAAAATGTATCTTCATCTATAGTTATAAGCTTTAGTGACTTGTTAACCATCCACAAAACTTAAATTTTATATAATTAATTATACCATTAAAGAATCTCGAGTTGTCAGTTAAAATTTATTTTTTACTTGGTAGTTTTGCCAAAAATCCTTCAAACCATAAATAGCCAAAGAAAATATAACTCTTTTTAATGACTTGCACTTTACTGTCACTTTCCGGACATTCTTCTGCCATTTTATAACAACATAAACGTAAGACCCAATAATAAGAATTCAAATTAATTGAATTTCGTTGAAATGCGCATGTTACATCTTAAGTAATTTTGCTGAAACGTTGTAATAGATATATGTACATACATTTTCCTTACTAATGATCTATTATAATTATGTAAATGTAGGTACTAATAACATTTATTTTTATTATTCAGTTAATATATTTCTTTAAATGTCTACATAAACAAATATTTTACAAAGATTATAGTACTTTGTTTACTCATATCGTTTTACTCATATAGAGTACCTATTTATTTTTACAATATAGCTGATAGAAATTTGTTAAAAAAAAAAAAAAACCCAAGATCGTTATAATAGATCTATACAAGTTTTAAAAAAGTGACGTTTTATTCTTTATTGGTAATGAAGTAAGTTTTTTTTTAAATAAATTATTGTTATTTGTAGTAAAAATTATGAGTACAACGTAGTATTACAATAATTTATATACAGTTTTATTATGAATATCCTGTAGGAACATTAGGAACCAATTTGATTTAAGTTTTTTCTTAGGACTTCTCATTAAAATATTATTATAAGCATTATTGATGTGCTATATTTTGTATAGTATAATTTATTAGTGTAATTTAATTATAATTATTAACAAATTTAACAATAACGTAGGTAGTTATTCGCTGTAGTCAATCGTAATATTAGTAAATATTAATTAACACTACGATTTCGCCTTCAAGTTTTATCGTTTCTTATTTACACACACGAATGTACAATGTATTGCGCGTCCTGGATGCTACTTAATTTCTGAACAAGAAACATAATAATATTATTACAACGTGTATCATATATGCATATTATATTATGTTCAAATGTGAAATGCATAATGATACAATGTGATGATAGTTTAAGATTTCAGAGGGCATCACATCCGCATGTATTGTGTCCGTCTTACAATTGTACAACAAAGTAAATCTGCGTTCAGTAGAATTGATTTTGTATTGTCAGCTAAGGTAATCTGACCTATTGTCGAACCTAAAAGGATAATGTATTATCTGTGTCTTCTCGAAAGGCTTTTTAAAAAATTTCAATTTTTAAGCGAGTTACGATCATGTAAAATTTACAATCTAAAAAAAAAACTGGTATGTCAAATAAAAACTAAAACTTCGTAAAAACCCTTTCGGAAAGACACAGATAATTTACTTATTAATTAAGTTAAATTTACTCTAATATTAAAGCTATAACAACACAAAATGAGTTCTATTGAACGCATATTTGCTATGTGGCACGTTTGTAAGACGGAGACAACACATGCGGTTGTAAGGCTCCTTCAAAAAAAATGTTAATTATAAATTTAATTAGTGTTTTCTCCGTTGTTTGAATTGGTTGATAGGTTGTTTTTAGTATTGATGAAATAAGAATTAACCCGAAAAAAAAAACATCTATAATGAGTTCTATAATGTCTATTATATACTATTTATAATAACACAAATTATTTTAATTCCTTCTTAAACCATTAAATTATCTATCGATTATTATTTAGTTAATGATTATGTATAATTAATATTAATCAATAATTACATACGAATTTTTTTTATGCGTTAGACCAAATTAAACAATTATAATAATTAAATATTCTGTTTCAATATCTGTAGCTATATAAAATTACATTTAGCACGCCATCGAAAACGGACAGGTCATTTTTTGAGACATCTTAGTTGTATACGAATAATGATTGTACATCTTTACATAAAACATCACATTTACGTTCATATGAAATTATTATTAATAATTATAATTTCCGGGTTTGGATATTATTAAATATTAATATTACCATGTGGACACACTTAATAGTTATGAGATTATAGTTCAAATATTGTATTGACAGAGCATATAATTTTTCAGAATAAATCGTTCGTAATAATAATATGACACAAATTCTTTACGCATATTATCGTGTATGTATCATAACAACAGATGTTTATGTTTTCTTTTTTAGTTACTTCCATTTCGACTGTGTTTATTTGTCATTCGTTCGCTCTCATAAGTAAACTTCATTATACGTTCAGACCGCATAAGGTTTTCGGTTAATACACACTTAAGACGTCAACTTTTTTACGTTGACGAATCCCCATGGTGGGACTCGAGAGGGGAAATCATTTCAATTGAACGTTGTAATTAATCCGCGACTTCTAAAATCCAAAGACCCACAGTAAAAGTGTATTGTAAAACGTTAGTAATTAGACGATCAATGAAAAACAATTGCGTCATCGTAATGATTTCGAACACCTTATTACCGATAACTGTTAGCGAATAAATTGGTTAATTTAATGATAGCATTGTGCAATACTATGCACAGATTTGTGTGCAAATTGTGTGCGATTTTTATTAGGCCGTAAATTGCATCGGACAAGAGTATGAAAACGATAAGACTATTAATAATAATAATAATAATAATAATTGCAATAATTATACTCTTCGATCCTTTGCGCATAATGGTACAGTAAAAATGCTACACGAAAAACGGTTTACCTACATCGTTGAGCATAATATCTGTTAGTTATCATTTGTCGTATAGACAAGACGTATTATATAATATTGAAAATAATAATTTTATTAATAATACGATGCACGGGGTAAATATAATTGCCAACAAACTGGTGCACGTGCAGACTCATGTGCATACGACGGCATTTTATTATAATATACGTACAAAAACGCCTATAGTGAAACAGGAAACGATCTATTTTTAGGTGAATCGTTCGAGACTGTTGAGGGACAAGTGTAGGTACCTATTATTAGATTTTACACGCTCGATGTATGTATACGCGCCTGGGGTGTTCATTCTCCCCGAACTTATATCGGCACTACTTTAGCAGCTTCTGGGTACGGAACAAACGCGATCACCCCGGTCTAGGGAGATAGTAAGTTACCACACGAAGCATAGCAGATCAAAGTTTACATGGTATGTAAGTTAGAGAAAAAAAAAATAATAATAAAATACCGGTACCTAAATTCCTGGATGGAAAAACAATTTAACGGTACAGAAGTTCCAACACGAACAAAAGTATAAATGCTTATCATAATCATTCAAATATATTCATTCATTATATATGTTTAAAACAATAGAAGTACAAACAAGTACATATGTTAATATAAGATACCAATAAATTTCGAAAAATAAGCAAAACAAAAAATAAAAAATAATAAAGTGATATACACAACAAAAAATTAGAATACAACTCAAAATAAGTAACACAGATTACACAGTTTGATTATGTTAAAAGTTTGAGCTTTCGTAATAGGCCGCATACAATTTAATTTATATTATTAATATTATCATTATCATCAAAATTATGTATAATAATATCATATTAAATGTATATAATATGTGGATAAGTATATACATTTCATTGGACTAGATTTTTTACAAAACACAAAACAAACATATTTTAACCACGCCAACCACGTTGTCTGTTTTCAGTCTAAATAAAGTTGAAAGACAATTTTTATTCGTGTAGGAACGTACGTATAGCGACGCATCCGAGTTGGGTCCCAAATACTAAGGGCTAATCGCAGGTAGTGTACTAGTTGGGTCCTGGATTTTAAAAGGTGCTATACTAGTTGGGTCCCGGATTTTTTAAGGGTACTATACTAATTGGATCCCGAATTATTATAGGTATTCCACTAGTTCCTGAATATTTTTGGTAAGTGCTATACACTATACTAACATTTTAAAATATTTTTATTACATTAAAAATTTATAGCTGACCATATGAATAAAAAAATTGCAGGAATAATCAATCGATTTGATTTTGAAAAATTGATGTCGTATAAATTTTTACCAATACATGTGATTTTTCCAAAAATATTATTTTATTTGTATTTATAATATTATTGTATAATTGTTTTAACATTTTTAATATTTTTTAACTTACACCTATATGGCTATATTTATATTATTATATTATATATACTTGGTTTTTAACCTTTTCAATATTTTTACCAACACAAAAGTGATTTATTTTTTTATAAAATTCTAATAACTTATATTTTTAAAACATATTTAACCATACCTGTGGTCTAAATAGATCATAGACAGTCCTGAGTCTGTTAAAATGGGAAGGGAAATGTTAGTATAGTGTAATACTTACCAAAAAATATTCAAGAACTAGTGTTTTAGCTAAAATAATTTAGGACCCAACTAGTGTAGTACCCACAAAAATCTAGGACCGAACTAGTGTAGTACCTAAAATAATTCGGGACCCAACTAGTGTAGCAATTATAAATTTAGGACCCAATTCGGATGCAGCCACGTATAGGTACCGGTCGCATGGTCGCGGTAGACAATTTTTTCTTTTCTGTATAGGAACTTATACACCAGGGTACATTTTTTTCGTGTAGAAACCTACGTAAGTTTACACACCCAATGTTAGCTTGCTACATCTCGTGTTGGAATTCGCCCCGACTTACCCGTGGTCCATCACGAACATACGTCATATCCACTACACCGCGTGCCTTGTGACCCGATGATACAAGACCGCATGTGTCCACCTCCGAACGATTGGGTCTTTTGTCGGTCTTCAGGACGGTATGACCTACCCAGTCCTCAATTTATGCGCTAAAAACTATACTGACTATATTTTATTAATACTGGCTACGTTTAGCAAGTTTTGGTTCGATGATCATATTTTAGATATGAACCTGGGTACGTAATGATCAAGCTTTTAAGTATTTTGTAGAAAATACAAGGATATTATTCAAAATAATCTACTCACTAGAAAAAAAGTCACATATCAAATGCCAATTGAAATTGATATACACCAGTTATGATTGGCTCGTTATTTTTTAACAATATAATCAGGCTTTAGTATCATGTGTTAGGGACAATTATAACTCTAAAAATAAAATAGTCCGTCAACAAGTATTCCATCACTTACCATTAAATAAATAATAGAAAAATAAATAAATATGGGTTCATTGTGGAGTGCGAATTACTCCAATTTTGTACAAACTGGTGTGATATTCAAGATTTAGCATTATAATTATATATTATACTTATATTATATATGATTCGATATTGGCTCGAAAGTTTTAATCCTTTTGCGGTGTCATTGACAGAAATAAAAAGGTCATTTAAATTGTTTTCTAATGATCATAGTATAAAACGAAATAATAATTTAATTTTCATATAGTTGCGCCGATACAAAAACAACACTTATTAGGTACCGAGAATAATGCTGATCTTACAAATGTAAGTAACCACATGAAACATCGACCATCATATACATAAATCATGAAATTAAAGGTTTTGAAGTGTTCCACGGACAATACTGTGGGCTATGATGAAAAATTATTTCGAAAAATGTATCATAACAATTCTTATAAATTATGTAATTATAATTATAATTAATTGTACACTATTTGTTTATAGCAAAGGATAAATAATATTGCAACCATTATTAGAATATTAGATAAATACAAAGAATATTTATAATAATATTATGTTAAACAAATTCGGTTGGTTATTAGTTATTACTTATTTGTTTTGTATGTATTTTAATAAAGACAAATTTCCAATATTATGATAACCGTTTGGAAAATATATAATGTATATGGCTGATGGCTCATCGTCATAAAAAATATTTAGAGTGGGTAACATAACTTAAATAGAACAATGCCGTGCATTGTATATATTTTAAGCTTTGATAATAAAGCGTTGGGTGTTATTGTAGTTGGGTTTTAAGTATATTGATAATATAATTATTGTGATATGACGTTTGCTAGTGTTTTTTTTATCAATTATTATACTCGAAAAAAAATGAATACAACTATTAAGTGATGAATTGTAAAATGATTATAGTTTAAAGAAACCGCTAATAAGTGTCTCTGGTTCCAGGATCCGAATGATTGATATATAATCCGAATTTTCTTTTGTCTCCCACTCTTACACGCCCTTCATCGAGCATGTATTATTGAACATAATTATTGCGCACTACGATAACACTTAATCGACCACTAGCCACTGAAGTTGAAGAATGGTCAAGCAGTAACGTATCAATTCAAAACACCGAAAATGGCTTTAATCTACAGTCTGCTGCTTTTAGCGATCGTCCATTTGGCTAGTGTGAGTATATTTGTCTGCATGAAACGATTTTAATCCACTTGATCCATCAAATATTATAATATACGTCATTTGATCGTTTTTATGATTGTTCTCAGTGACGCACCCATTGGGGGGAGGCTTTGGGGCTGAAGCCCATAAAAATAAAAATTTTTTCACTAAATTATACATTATTATACCATATTTTCACAAATATAGTACTACAATGATGATTGATTAAACATATAATAATAATAGTAAAAAAATTACCATTTATAAAATATGTGGTAATTATTTACTTATTTATTTGTGTGTAAATAAAATAGGAAAATGTTTAAGTCCCCCCTCCTCAAACAAAAATCCTGGGTGCGCACCTGATCGTTCTTATCAATGAGTCATCATTTTACACAAATGTGAATATAAGACATATATATATTGTGTATGCAAGTGAATCGGATACCGTGAATCTTTGATTAAAATTAGTATCGTAAACACTTTCCACATAGCTTATATGTGTAATTAAATATTAATACCTACCGAAAACGCTCATGATAATAAATATGTTAATAATTTTTTACTGAAATATTTTATTTATTTATTCATTTATATTTATTAATTGAGTCAGAGCTCAATTCTACATTATGTGATAAACTATGAATAACAATTACAACAGTGATAATTCTAATTATACATAAATAAAAACATATATTTATTTAAACATTTATTCCATTCTTAATCTTTTTTTTTTTATATTAATTAATTATTTTGTTAATTGGATTTTTATCATTTTATTAATGTATTTATTTCACTCATATGCATTTATTCAACTGCTATAACGTATTAATTGATCGACAACCCTAATAATGTTAGGTGTTACTGCAAGTGGTATAAAGTATCGTATAAAGATCCCATATAAACCAGGTTTCCATCGGGTCGAGTGTTTTGATCAAAATGCCTTATTATTTACAGTTATCGTTTAGCGAAAACATTTGTAATTGGTTACAAAACTACATAACTATTCGTGATTTGTATGTTATTAAATTTATCTTTAAACCTAATATGTTCATGAATATTTTAATTAACGAAGTTATGAGATATATATATATATATATATATAGAGATAGTGATCAGCTAGAGTGATTAGAAAATATTGGTTTCTAAAAGAGTACAGAAATGTTATCAACGTGTATAACTGAAATTTATTTTTCTTAAGTATCAGTTATTATCATACGTTTATTGAATGATAGTTGAATTGGTTTTATATTGCTATAAATTATAAGTTATTGATTTTCAAATAAGTTTATCCTACAATAAATTATTATAATAAATAATATTAGCAACCTCAGAGGCCGCACTGGCACTACACGATATGTAAGAAATAATAACACATTTTGCCATCTCTTTCTCTATAAGGAAAAAATTGTAATAGTAGTGTATTTTTATTTATAATATTTAGTGGATAAACACTCTTGTACATTTAATCATTGGGAAACGTAAATTATGTTGGATCGTTACATGAATCGCTGGATGTCATCCATTGGTAATATCCAATGGCATGGCGAACTTACATCCACTCACCATTAATCAACCGCACTAATCAACTAAAAACCCCAGTCGTATAAAATTTTACGCATAACATGGTCACTGGATACACACGTATCGTTTTATACAAGAAAAAGTTCAATTCAGCTGAGGTAAACGTTGTACTCGTTGAAGAGTACACTCATGAGTCACAGGACCCATCCACCTCGATACAATTTCTTCTTAAATAAACCTTCACCACGCTACTGGTAATACCCTACTTAATCGTTAAGCCATTTAGGTGTAGATTAGTGGGTTATGGTTTTTTTTTTTTTTTTGTGATCTATAAAACTTGAATACAAACAACTCTAGGGGTGTATATGCACGTATGCTTATGTTATGATATACGTACTTGCTTAATTATAACATCCTTTTAGTTCTCAAATGATGTGCATCTACGGTGTATACTGTATAATATGGTATTATCTATTGATAATAACATCGGATTCTGGTGGTTGCAAATCTATATGTTGTCTATAAATTAATACTCGCATACATACAAATATACAATACCCACACTTTAATTGTAGTGAACGATGTAGTACCATATTATTGAAATCGGGGGTCTCGGCTTTGATATACATGCGTTACATTAAACATATGTAAGTACTTATGTATCGTAAGGTACAGTTTTGTAGCACAATTCGTTTCAACAGTTATTTTATTATATCGTTTTCAGTGCAGAGAATATGATCCGGACTTCGACAAAATGTACGACCAGTGGGAATTAGCTAGATCTGTGTACGATTTCACGGTACGAGATGCCAATGGAACATATGTACCTATGAGTAAATACAAGTACGGATTACAATTGTTATCTGTTTGAAGAAATACTCCGTCTTATATGTTATGTTGATTTTAATGTAAATATTTTCCCTTCAGAGGATACGTATTGATAATCACTAATGTTCCGGTTATATGTCAATGTTCGTCCAAACATGTCATTGAGCTTAACGTACTGGAAGAAATGTATCACGACCTGGGATTACGCGTTCTTGCTTTCCCATGCGATCAGTTGCAGTTTATGGTAAATACAATTAGATTATTATATAACACAATAATATTGTATTATATTGTGATTTACTAATTACTTAAAACATAATATGAATTAGACGTTATGGTGAAATGAAAAAATGTACGTATAGATGCCAACCCACGTCCATCCTTCTTCGCTCAGAATCATTTTTCGAAACTAACGGTTTATTGATTTCAGATTTATAAAAAAAATACTCTTTTATATATATAGTATAAAGTAAAACTCGCTTAAGACACTGTTTTCCGCTGTTTTCCTACACTAGTCAGTGTAAAATACACCTGTTAAGATGCTCGTATTTTTCTATGCAATCGGATAAAACGTTCTTTTGTTAAACAGATTACGATAAATTTTAATAGTTATGTGAAAGTAAAAATACGTAGGTATTTTAGAAAATATTCCTCTTTTACTTGTTCTTATCGTTTTATTTTATCGATATGCCAACATATTATCATTGATTATAAATACTATTATTTATAATCAATGATATTATTTACACATACGTGTTTTATCATTATACTTATCGTGACAGTTTTAATGTATTTGATTGTATTATGAGTTTTAGTAATTACTGTTTGTTTGTAAGTGTTATACAATCGATCGTCACTTCATTATGTTAGTGTTTATGCTAGTTGTATTTTTTAATTAAATTCAATAGCAACAAATGTATGTGTATAATTATAATTATTTTTTTAAAAGTATTACCCATTAAATTATGTTCAATAACAAAAAAATTAACGCGATATTTCAATCAATTAATTGTTTTCAACTCTTGCATAAGACGCTTTCCCGTTTAAAATGCTCTAGAGAGCTGGTCCCTTAAAGAACGTCTATTAACGATTTTTATTGTAATATATAATATATATTACATTCTTCGGTCACCAGTTAACTGAACACCTTGTATCTTATCCAATCCTTGTATAATTTTTTTACCACTCTTGTATTTTATTGATATTTTGTTTTAACCTTCTCATATTTAACGAGATTTTGACAAGCATATCTCTTTTAATGAAATAATTACCTCATACATACCATTCTTGCACCTAAATTTAATAGTTCCAGAAAATGCTTTAAAATAATAATCAATACATCACATTATTATGTTATATTATAAACATTTTAAATACCTATACTAATTGTGTGTATTTTTACATGAAACATTGTTAAATTTTTTGAATTTTATTTATAATTTAATTGTAAGAATTAATGAACTAAAGTTAAATTAATTTTAATTATTTAATATTTTCTTATCTGAAATCTTTTTATACTCTAATTGTATTTTCAACTGATTAAAATAAAACTTAATTTATGTTATAGCTTTTGAATACGATAGAAGAAGTAAACAACCCAACAAAGTGTGACTCAGTACATAAGAGATTTGAAACGATGGGAATTATTGATGTCAATATGAAATCGGCACATCCGTTATATAAATACTTGGAAATGAAACAACCAGGGCTTTTCATCAAGTAATTCTATTTTGAAGGTTTTTATTTCATATTTGTTATAATACTCTATTATCACATAACAGTATTATTGTATGTATATACAAAATATATTATCATTAAAAAAAATTGTTTTACGTCAGTAATTCTTAAACCTACAAATTATTATCATTAAAATGTCTTAGTTTCGCTTTCACCGATTATATCTCTAAATCATTTTTCAGCTCTATAACACAGGATTACACTAAATTCCTTATTGACAGGAATGGACAACCCGTTTACAGATGGGGTCCTGAAATATTAATTCAGGTAATACAATTTGTATGGTTTAATTGAATAATGGTATTTTTAAGATTTTTTATTCAAAAAAATTATATTTTAAAATATAATTTTTCATTCTTATTTTAATTTAATATCATATAATTATTTTCAGTTTTCAATTTTCAATTAATTTACGATTTTTATTAATTATTGTTAATTATTTATATACATAATGAACGTAGATACTATAAAATAACGTATTCCAATTTTTATACAGATTTATTAATTTTGTTTATTATTATAGGATATGACCAAAACTGTGTGTCATTTTTTGTCATTGCCTGCCAACTCGCCAAATAAACCATCATCATGATGAATATTTTTTTATTTATACTATACCGTATATATACTGCAGTTGTTGAACATATTGAATAAAATGTTTGAATAATAGTATTAAGTATTTCAATTGTATTTTAAATACTTATTATTGTACTATTAATTTAATTTTCATATTTTATAAAATAAATGTATATTAATTATTATTATAAAATGTCATCATTATATGTAAAGTAAAATACAATTGCATGATTTTATAATGATTATGGAATATAGAAGAACTATTATGTTAAGACTTACTAAGTATTAATAATCAAGAAGAAATATCATGATGTAAATTGAATTATTTTTCAGTGTTTAACAATATAGTAATGCATATACTTATCAAAACACGTGGTAGCGAGCTAACGTGGTAGTCAAGTTCAAGCCTGGTGAATGGCAACGCAGCTGCAGTTGTGTATTTTACAAGAACCATTTGGAGTCACTTTTGATCCTTTTAATAACTCAAAATCTATTTAACATAAGCTCATAAAATTTTGCTTGTCTATAAAAACCCTTTGGATGAATTAAAACCCTAAATTTCATAAATACAGCTCAAATGATTATTAAGATCTCAACAAAAACATACATTTGAAAATAATAGCCAAGTTCGATATTATAAATAAACAGGATATCGACTTAACCGACAAAATTATTGAAATCTAAATAAGTGCCAAACTGCCAAGTTCTGAGAGAATCTTGAAATTAAATTATAAGAACATAAAGGTAAAATATCATGAAATATATCACAAACATAATTTCTTGTTTTTTATTGCTACAAAAAAGTTTGCTATTTAAAAATTTTGAACAGTCAAATTATTTTCACACATCAGATAACTTAAGATTAATTAAGGCTCAAGATTTGGCTAGTTTTCACATACCTACTCATTATCATATATACAGGGCCGTCCCGAAAGCAAGGCAAACGGGGCACTTGCCCAGGGCTTCACGGTTTGAGGGACCTCGGGTTTTAAGATACATTCAAATGATATTCTATATTGTGCATCATATAATAAGAAAAATAAAAATAACTTTTTAGAATTTTAGCTGTGACTTAGAATTTAGATCAATAAAGGAAAATATCAATAATATTGTTTGAAAGTTGATACTATATGCTGCAATGTAAAGTTGTATAGTTGTATCTTACCCATCCTTTTATTTTTCACAAATCTTTGAATTTCTTCATAATGAAGACACCTGAGACAAGAATACCCATTTACCCCCTCCCCCTATATCATCATATGTACAGTTTCAATATATTATGTGTTCGGTGGTCTCGGATACTAATGTTGCCCAGGGCCTCGAAAAACCTCGAGGTTTATATATTTGCATATATATTTGAAAATATATATTTTACTGCATATATATTTGCTAATCAACTTATATTCTTTATTTTCTTTAAGTACTGTTTTATATTATAATGTCTAAAATACTATTCTAAAAGATTGGTTTACTGGTAAAAAGCGTTGAACGAGTCAAGTCAAATCTTAACAAATACAACATATTATGGCATTTTGAAAATGACAGTATATAATTCGTGTAATTTATCTAATAATAATTCACCAACACGCACCATCTGTAAAATTTTTTTGTAAAATCATTCAGATATTTAGTACAGAACTAAGTATTTTGTGCATACTGTACCGTATGTGGATTCAAAACCAAATCTCATATCAAAATAACTTCGTTGTATTGTACATCCGGATAATCGCTGAAATCAATTTAGTTGTGTGATTCTTGTCTACGGACGGTCAATGATAATCGTATGTGCCTTTGTTTCGTTAATCAAAAATATCATAACATAGATAGCTGAGCAAAATCCTAATTATATTACTGTTGATGAATTAATCCCACGACTTGCAGTAAAATCACCGATTTTATTGTTATATGCTTTGTAATTCGTAGTAAAATTATGGAATAGCTTCCTAGTGTAGGTACATGGGTACATTCTAGTTAATTGTGCAGTGTACGACGTATAGGCTCGAAAACTTTAAATTAATTTATTATTATTATTATAATTATATTATTGATTATAATTATTCTAAAGTTATAATAATAAAATACAAATTATAAAGGATCAGGTATCAGGAAAAATGTGATGCTACAATCGAAAATATTATTAAAAACCTGAAAAAAGGATCACAAAACATTTTATATTTTAGTTCAATAGAATACAGCAATACAATTCAAAAAGTAAAGGCATTGATGAATCTGAAAATCGGAGAAAAAAAACTCCTCGTGAAGCCGCTGGACAAACAGTAACTGGTTATAATATTAAAACAATAAAATAATAATTTAGTTTATTAATTATTACTCTTCTATAAAAAATATAAGATTTATCATTATTCAGTATTTACCAACAGTCTTAGTAAATGAATGGTGATAGTATTAGATTTGAATTTAAAATACTCTTTTTTACAACATTTACCCACATAATTAGATCATTTGGTAAATGATTTCTTTTACCAATTATCATACACATATATATATATACACACATATTATGATGTTATAATACCATATGTTGATAAATTATCAATGCGTGCGAAGAGCGGTTCAATTGAAAAAATAATTTCAAAGATAACAAAAATCAACATGGGCGCCTCAATTAGACATTTAACCAGTTCTACTCTAACAGAGTAGTCCAGTCTGCACGAGTAATTAATCTCATCGCGCCGGTGAATCGAATGAGAAGAAGCTGCGCTCGTTTCAGGTAAATAATTATTTTAAACGTCGTTTAAATTATACAAGTTCGTCCGCGGGGCACTGAACAAAGTTTTTTTTCGACCAATTAGTGGTGGTGACTAACTCGACCAGGGAATATCAAGAGTACCTATTTTATATTCAATTCGGAGGTTTAAACGTGATTGTTTAATTGTTTTCGAGATTCATGTTCGTTCATCGAATAAATTCTCAAACGGACTCCGTCACAACCCGACTCATCTCGCCATATCGTTTTAGATCTTCTAAAATATGCCTCAGCCGTTATGATGCTGAGTTAAACTTAACGCTATTCGGTGAACGTTATAGAAAAAATAATTTTCGCTACAAATATTCTACTGATAAATTTAAAAACACCTATTTTGATTGCGAATTACTCCGATTATATGCTACAATCATTGGGTTAGCCGCTTATTTTATTTAATCTGTCCTGTCCCCGTATGATGTACATTCTCAAACCACCTATGGTAGGAACTGTTTAGATGTACAATATATCGAACGATCACCGCATTGGAAATTCTAGTAATATAATATAATATAGAAATCGGTTTTAACGGATTCGTAGTTTTTGGAAATAAAAATATATAGTTATGCCGTTATTATTCTATACTAAATGTTGTATTATTATAATAATTACTCTTTCGAGATATTTAGAAAAATAACTACAATTCGACTAATGCAAGACCAATCATTAGATATAACACATACATAGCACATTACGGCCATGTACTGAACTATTTACCCTATCAATTTTAATGCATACCCGCACTTGGTTTTTCAATGATGAAACGTTTTTATTTTATTACTGTATTATAATGACGATGTGTTGGTAGAAGTTTTTTGATTAAATTATTATACTTTAACACCGTAATTTAAACGCTTAACCTATATAGATGTTATAACTAAAATCTAATTACAACACTGCACATAACAATTAATTATTAATAGCCTAATTTGCATCTAGGTGCATGTGTTTTGCGGACGAATGCATTTGTGTACCAGTGTAATATGGCAATAAAGGGATTTCTGTGTGCACTGACATTAGCTGTGATTTTGCCTTCCGTAAGTCACTTAATACATAATACTATATTTATATCAGATGTATTATGTGCGTTTTATCTTATTTCAAATAATTGTTGAATATTAATTATAAATTATTTATTATTTTCAAAATATGTATGTACAAACATGTCATAAGCCGTTTAACGTAACACAAACTAATGAGGTTTTTTTCTTCATGTTTTATTCGTCTTCAATTCCAGAGTTTAGGCTTATTTGATACAATTAAGGAATTTATAGGAACGACAAATGTATACAGTTTCACCGTAAAAGACTACCATGGAAATGATGTAGATATGATGAAATACAAGTAAGTATCACTACATCACTAAACTTTCTCGAATACATAATTAATATAATTTTTTTTTTCCAGTGGTTCAGTGTTGGTCTTTGTTAATATGCCATACAGATGTGGTTATGCATCTAAATACATCAATATGTTAAATATGCTACACACGAAGTTACACAGAAAAGGATTCAGCGTCCTTGGTTTTCCGTCCGATCAGTTGAACACCAAAGTCCCGTATAACAACGTAATAAAATTATATTATTACATACATAATAATAATAATAATAATGATTTTTACACTACGCTATAAATAACATGATATAATTAGAAATTGCGAAAACAGATGTAAATAGTTTGATTTTGAAATAAGATTCATAATATCTATTCATCGAAATATTATCATGCAGCAATTGTTGATTTTTATACTTGCCGATAGTAACTTTTAATGAAAACTGCAACAATATTGTGAACCTTAAGTAATGCACATAAGTTATAATATGTTGAATGCCTGGTTTATTCTGAGTATTTCTCTCGGAGAATTTCCGCTGACATTCAGAACTATTAATCAAATAATCTAATCAATGCTCTAAGCAAAAAAGAGAATTAGCCTTTTTTCATTATTGTTGTACTAAAAGTATTTTTTTGTATACCCGTGAATTATGTATACCTCCTTATTTATTTTATATACTTGAAGTGTTATTATATTTTATGTGCTTTACAGGGATTTAAAAATCATGTTGATATTACTTCATTTATTAAGCGAAACAAAATTAAATTTGACGTTTTTGATAAAATTTATGTAAATGGAAAGCAAACAAATGATTTATGGCGCTATTTAAAAGTAAAAGGAGGACCTTGGTGGTTAGACGAAGAGTGAGTATCTATACTAATTTCATTTTCTACTGGACTACATATGTAAAACATCAAAATAAGGAGTACTGTATGTGTGTATGGGTAAATAAAAATAATTTTATCAATATTCCTTATAGGTCCATAATAACTATATTATTCTGAATTGAGGAAAACTAAAATTTTTCTAAGTTTTTCATTTTATTAAAGCCAATGATTAATAAATTAATGAAAATCTCTGGTTTTAAAAGTTGACATTTAAAAAAGAGTGTATTAATTATTAGAATATGAGTTTTAAATCAAAATGGAAGTTAATATTTTTGAGTTTTTACCTAATAAATAATCATCCCTATATTAATAGTGCATTTTATCATTTATTTACACCGATTATATTTGTAACAAATGTAAACATAATATAGATTATGATATGTGTTTGAATTGTTTCAGAGATCTTGAATGGAATTACACAATATTTCTTGTTAATAGACTGGGATATGTTGAGAAAAAATATACTCCCAAAGACTCGGTTCAGGTAATAATATTTGAACGATGAAGTTATCGAGTTTTAAAAAATATCTGCATTTCTAAGCGAATGTATAATATTTATTTTACCATGCATATATATAATTATTTTCAAATGTCTTTGGATATAGTAAGTACCGAGTGATTAGGTGTTGTAGAAATAATAATAAAAATAATAATGATTAGTGATTACAGTAATTTATTACAAATTCACCAAGTACATTATGATTTTAGATACTGAACGGAGTGATGGAATCTATTGATTTTACAATGATGCGTTTTTTTTTTTTTTTTGTGTTTGACGACACCTTTTTTTGCAGTAAAAATGTTTCAATTTGCTTAAACAGCAACTTTTCTGAAAGAAAAGTGAATATAAATGGTACTTGGGCAAGTCAAAAATCCAACTTTTTAATATTTTTTGCAAAAATTGAAAAAAACGTTAAAAAAATTACGAAAAAACGGGAAATTTTACGCAAAATCACGTTTTTACAAACTACATTTTTTTAAAATGCTCTAACTTAAAAACAAAAAACCACAACTACTTGAAATTTTCACCAAATCTTTATATTGGTATTTTCTATACATGGTTAAGTTTTCAAAGTATTTTGACATATTTTGACTTATTTATAGACAATTTAAATTTTTGATTTTTGTAAGTTTTTTTTTTTAAAAAATCTATAAAATTTTTTTGGCCGGCCAAAAATTCTTGAAAATTTAATACAATATTTATAATAAGCTTAACTTATCTTCAATAGAAAATAACGGTGATCGTTTCACTCAAATTTTTTTTATAAGCTCATAAAGCTCAAATTTGTATAAAATGTGTCAAAATCAC